>JAFEMH010003605.1:0-256181 GCA_022495995.1 Adenophora triphylla var. japonica | reverse complement strand
AAACAAATGGTCCCGACAGATTTCCAAGTCATCGACATCCCGATCACATTCATTGCCATTTGGGACGCCACCTTGGCTACGTCGGATCACCCATGGGGTGGCATCCACTCTCCATCGGTGCGTAAGTTCGTCCCAAGGAATGATATCTCGACCATCATCTACGGCGACAAAGCATAGTCAACAAAAGGACCGATACCAACGGCGTCCCGGTCTTAGAAATCCAAACCCGACGATGACGGCATGAGTGCTGCAGGTGGTCTACCATCGAAAGTCCAAAGGCCCAGAGTGTGTCCACATAGACTCCGCGCTTTGATTATTGGGACAAGATCCACTCCCCCGATGAAAATGATGAAGCACATGAACTACATCCCGGGGCTCGGTTTGAGGGGAAAACGCCATCGAAGGGCACTCAACCAGTATCATCAAATATCAAAAGAAACGTAATACCGCTGCACGGCCCGGGATACTCTCCTACTCCCGAACACATTCTGTGAGGACAAGCGAGCCGTACCACGAAAACGCTCCACACACGTATAACAAAAAGAGGCTTCTCGTACGCAATCTCCGATCTTCGTCCTTACAGCCTTCGACATGACCAAGTACTTCACAAGGAAGGCGAAGCAACTTGGAAGCAAGATCCAGGAAAGGGAACAGAGATCGTCGCTAAACAAAGCCGGCCGACAAACCATGGACAAGCTCAAGCGAATTCCGGGCAAGATTCGGGAGGCCTCGAAGCCAAATCCTGTCCAGAAGAGCATTCCTCGATACACCGCTCTCAGCCGGGATCCACAACCACCACATTTATTCACGGCGAATTTTGGTTCGGGGAAAACCCCCTTGGCGCGGAAGAATTCGAAAAACTCTCATCGTCAACACTCCCGCTCTTCAACAAGCGGAGACGAGTGCATTCGAGGCTAAGTAATGCCCAAGACCAAAGCAAGAGACTCCGCGAGACGATGCTTGGGACGCAACCACCGCTTAGCACTCGCTTCTTCAAAGAAGAAATCGAGATGCTTAGGATCTAATCGATTTTGTTTTACGATAACTTCTGTGATAGCAATGATCGGGAACGGTGACATAAAGCCTTTCGAAGCCCCGTCTCCTAGTCAAGCTTCATGGCCACTCAATAACCTGGGCCACCTGGGACTCCGGACTGCCGCGACCAAAAGGACATGAGTCGAACAACTTGGTCTCGACCCCCTTCGAGTCCTAGAGTCTAGTGTCAGAAACTCATCGTCCGAGTCCATTAGCTTTGAATTTGAGTCTCGAGGTCATCGATGGCCTCACGCCGAGAAGATTACGAACTCATTGCCAATAATGTATTCCCGTATGCTTTCTTAATGAATGCTTCGATGCTTTCCGAGTATCCTTCCTCATTGCATCTTTAACAAGCTGTGATAGAATTAACTAACACACTGAAGCAGGTTAATAACTTGATTCAGCTTGATAAAGCGAGACACATTAAACGAGCAAATACATTAAGCACATCTTTAAGCATGTTTGTCAAACGAGAAAAAGCAGGTAGCCCAAGTGGCCGAGGAGGTTTTAACCAAAGTGAATTTGGGAACCGCCAAGAGCCAAAAGAGACGCCTTAATCGGAAGTTTCTTCACCGGTAGCAGAAGCAAGACGCATTGATCGCACTGTTGCTCAAAGAGTTCGTGGGCGTGTTCGCTGGTCTTACCGAGACATGCCCGGATTAGATCCTAACATTGTAGAGCACCGGATCCCTCAATCCCGAGGCTAAGCCCATCAAGCAAAAGCTACGCCGAATCAAGCAGTGGTCTTTACAAGTCGAAAAGGAGATCGAAAAATGCTCGCGTCGGCTTCATCGGGGTGATCGAGTACCCCACATGGCTCTCCAATATCGTCACGGTCACGAGGCCGATGGAAAAGTCTGTTGTTGCATGGACTTCGAGATCTCAACAAAGCAAGTCCAAGGACGATTTTCCACTACCCAACATCGACATGTTGGTAGACACTACGATTTCGAGGTCAAGTCCTTCGTGGACGGTTTTGCGGTTACAATCGGTCAAGATGGCGAAGAAGACCCGAAAAAGACGGCTTTCACAACCCACAGGGAACCTCTTTGCTACACAGTAATGCCGTTCGGACTAAAGAACGGCCCAGGGCTACCTACCAGCGGGCGGCAACCGCCCTCTTCCACGATATGATCCACAAAGAGATCGAAGTGTACGTCGATGACATGATCGTCCACTCCAAGGGATCGGACAGACAACACCTCACGGACACGAGAAAATTCTTCAATCGCCTCAGAAAACACTCAATGAGGCTTAACCCTGCCAAATGCACATTTGGGGTTAAGCGAGGCAAGGTTTTGGGATACATAGTCACCGAGAGAGGCATCGAGGTGGATCCTCAGATCAAAGCTATCATCGAAATGAGACCACCGCAAACTCGGACGGAGGTGAAAAGCCATGGGCCGCAATATATCGGCCGCTTCGTCAACAATTGACCTCTATATGCGAGCCAATCTTCAAGGCGATGAAGAAGAACGCCGACATCGAATGGAACTCGGAATGCCAAGATGCCTTTGAAAAATAAAAAGCATACCTTGTGAGTCCTCAGATTCTCTGTCCTCCCCACGAGGAAAAGCCACTTGGCTGTTGCTATACCTAAGCTGTGGCAAACACCGCGGTTGGAGCCATGCTCTGTCAAGAAAAGAAAGAGTCACGGGTCGCGCCATCTACTTCGTGGAGTGAAAGTTTCAAGGCGGCGAACTCAATTACTCGGCCCTCGAGAAAACTGCGCGGCTCTGGTATGGGTTGTCGGGAAACTACGGCACTACATGCGATCGTACACGATACACTTGGTTTCCAGAAATGGACCCCGAGTCAAGTACCTCTTCGACAAACCATCTCATGTCAATGAGGCTCGCCAAATGGTCTTTCTTCTGGCGGAATTTGACATCAAGTACGTAAACGAAGTCAATCGAGGGACGGGCCGTAGGTGAACAAGCCCAGTGCGATTTCCCAACCGACGAGGCTCGAGGCCACGAACCACAATTTCCGGACGAGGGAATCTTCGCAATCGAAGGCGAAAACCGATGGCAAGCTGTTCTTTGACGGAGCGGCCAACCAAAGGAAACGGCGTCGGTATGCTCTTGGTGGATCCAGGGACGAGGCACACCCCAATTGCTATAAAGCTCAATTTCGAGGTAACCAACAATGCCGCGAATATGAAGCTGCTTATTTCTTGGACTACAAGCCGCACTCGAGAGGAACGTCCGAAACTCGAAGTTTATGGGGACTCGGCCCTTGATCATCAACCAAGTCTCCAACAAGTGGAAAACCAGCTGGGCCTAGGGCTTGCAAAATACCATGCACTGCATGAGGACCTCATCACACAATTCGAAGAGGTCACCTTCCATTACTTGCCAAGAGACCGAAACGGGTTTGCGAGATGCCTTAGCCACCTTGGCCTCCCTTGTGGAAATCCCACTGAAGGAAAAGCAATCAAACCCTTCAGAAGTCGGACGAAAGGAAATTCACGCCTCTTTTGTTGTGAGATCGGACCGGAACCTAAGCCCCGTTAAATCGATGAGCCATGGTATAACCCGGATCTTCCAATACCTCAAGAACGGAAACCACCTTCATGAACAAGGAAGGTCGACACACGAAGGGGTCAAAACCAAGAGCATCATGGCCCTCAAACGCCTTGCCTCTCACTTCGTCATCCTCGGGGACATGCTATACAAGAAACGCTACCACGGGCCACTCCTACGCTGCATCGGCCAGAAGAAGCAAGCAGTTCATGAATGAAGTCCACAATGGGGCTTGCGGTCCCCACATGAATGCGAGCCACGATGCAAATCATTCTCGGGATGGGCTACTCTTTGGATCTCCATGGAGCGGTGCATCCACTTTGTCGAAGGCTGCGACAAGTGCCAGCGGTTCTCCAACCTCGATCATCTACCGCCCCACGATCTCTCTTGCATGACTACACCTTGGCCCTTTGCCACTTGGGAATTGACGTCATCGGGAAAATCGCTCCGCGAGCGACAACGGTCGCGAGTTCATCTTAGTAGCCATCGACTACTTCACCCAAAATGGGTCGAAGCTTGAGTCTGAGGTACTCGCTTCCAAGAAGGTCGCGCATTTCCTCAAGGAAAACATCATATGCCGATACGGCATCCCAAATGAGGTCATATCGGACAATGGCTCACACTTCGAAGGGGAATTCGACGGTGATGGCTGAATTCAAGATCACACGTCACAAATCTTCTCCCTACGGCCACAAACAAACGGCGCCGTGGAAGCGGCAAACAAAACCCTCGAGCGGATCATCAGAAAAATGACCACCCGAGGACGAGATTGGCCCGAAGGCGCACCTTGCACTTTGGGGCTACCGCACGTCGATCAGGAAACTGACCACGGGAGAAACCCATTTGCCACGACATACGGGATGGAAGCGAGTCCTTCCACGTCGAGCTAGAAATTCCTTCACTCAGAGTCTTTCTTTGGAAAATGACATCAACGAAGTTGAATGGCTCGAAGCCGACATGACGAATTGGCTCACGCTAGATGAAGCGACGACTAAAGGCCATGGAACACGTCAGGAGCCTATCAGCGGGATGGCTAGAGCTTTCGACAAGAAAGTCAAATCCCGAGACATCGGGGAAGGTGACCTTGTACTCAAAGAAAAGCCTCCCGCTCGAACCAACCCAGCTGGGAAAATGGGAACCCACATGGATCGGCCCTTTCGTGGTTCAAAAGATCTTCTCCGGAGGCGCCATGAAGGCGACAGACCTGAGCGGCAATCCCTTCATGAATCCAGGTCAACGGAAGCAAACTTCGCGAGATACTTCGCCTAAGAAGAACAAGCTGTGCATCTCTTGGCACTCCATGTAGTGTCGAACTACGCGAGACTTGAGCCCTCTAGTCAGGAACGTAGGCAACCTTAATTGGTCCGGTCTAAAAATACACAAAAAGTCAAAAGTTTGAATGTCAATTAAGACCTCCATCAAGCTACGCACTTTTCAAGAACACGCCCCGGCGGTGCACCTTGACCAAGTCAAACGACGGCGGCAACATCAAAGGACATCCGAGGGTCACTTTCGGCATCAAACGGCCGACTCGTGGTTTGTTTCAAGCCGGGGGCTTGTCTTCGCCCTCCACGCGCTTCAAAAAAAAAAAAAAAAAAAAAAGAGAGCTCGACGAGGGCTCACAAAAAAAAATATATATAAAAAAAAAAGAGTTCGAGCAAGGGCTCACAAAAAAAAAAAAAAAAACAAAGGAAGCTCAGCGGAAGGCTGCGAAATTGAGGTCGAGCAGACCTTGACAAGAGGCAAGGAAGCTACGAAAAGACCGTCAAAACGACTTGTCGAGGAGCATTCAACCTCTCGGCCAAGCCTGAAAGCCTCGTGAAAGGGATTGCCGTCGGGGCCCAGGCGCCTTCGGTCAGCGAATGCAACGAAAAGTCAGATGGATGCAGACAAAGTGCACAACGAAGCAAAGGCAAACAAAAGATCTTGCGTCTCGACAAAGCTTTAAAAGTAAATCACAAATCACTAACGGTTTACAACATTTCTTGATGAGTTCAAGCACGGTCTACTCTCGAGTTCACAACATGCTAAAAGACGGACTTAATACATTTAACTAATAATGTGTTTGCAATGCAATGAATGGATACCTAGGAGGTCATTCCGCGCCATCTGCGCTTGTCCCTCGCCATTCTTCCCTTTCTTCCCTCGTCCCGGCGAGTCTTCTTTCGCTCACGTGAACCAACTCTGCGTCTCTCGGTCAGAGATGCGGGGTCCTCCGTAGAGTCAAACAATCCCGGTAGCTCTCGGGGCTTCATTCGCCCGTGCTTCGGCTCGGATCTCCTCCCTGTGAGTACGCAAAGAGGACCTCTCCACTGTCGGTCGGTCAACTCTAGTCTCGTAGTCAAGCAAAGTGTCTCCCAGTCACATCGAAGGGTCGGACCGGGCTTCGGCACTCCTAAGGCAATAGGCTGCTACGGCAGCCGGGTCCCAGAATCTCTGCGCTTTGCTCTCCCAGAAACCACTTGGGGCCCGCTTGACACGCTGCTCATACCGGGCCGGATGCGAGTCGTCGATACAACGCTCCCAGACGTCTAAGGAGTACCACGGGAGGGAAGCGGAATACTTCCATACCCTCGGACAATACAAGAAGGCACTGGAGGTGCCATACAAGAGGAACTACCTCCGCGATAGCAAGGTCATCCCGGCCAACAAAGGCTCTGCTTCATCCCAAAGCCGCCGGAAACAAGCGACGGAATATAGAAGGAGGACCAAGACAAACCTGGAACTCGACAACGTAGGACCCTTCTGCGAGATCCTCACGGTCTCGATCCTCCGGTGCGGAACCCACCGGCGGATCGATGCGTACCAAGTGTGCCATCCATCTCTCCCGGGCGGGTGATCCATATCCAACACAAGAGGTCGGCGAGCAAATGACCCGCCCGGGCTAAACGACGTCGGAGCCTCGGGCGTGGCTGAAGTCTCTCTCGCGGCCACAAGGTGAGCAAGCGGGGCTTCCCCCTCTCATAAAACGATCCCCGGTCGCCGGACGGTCGATACCATGAAGAGTCTCCCCGGCACCAGCGGGACAATATCCTCTCCGGCTCTGCGGTGCCCTACCACATCTAGCAAGCGCCATCACAAATGCGAGGAACGGACCGGAAAAGCGTCGCTATCGTGCATGCAAAGCAAATACATCCCAGAGACGTCACTCTCGTCATCAACCATGAACCGCTCCGGCGGCTCGAAATGTCGATATGACCCGAATCAAGGATCATGCCTGCACTTCTTCCAACGAAGTATGAAGAAAGTCTGCAAGCTTCACGCTCGCGGACACCACCAACGAAAGGAAGCGAGATGGCCTCCGCCTCAGGTCCTCCAATCAAAGCCCGAAAATCCTCAAAAGTGGGCACCATTTCATTGTAGGAGAAACGATACACGTGCCTCCTAACGTCCCGAACCGCGGCGGCCGCAGCAAATCCCAATCGGGAACCAACTCCTTAAAAGACCAAACCGAGCAAAGACGAAACCTTACCTCGAAAGCCCGTCTACGATGCCTCATACGGCGCCGCATCCACGTTTTCAACTACTCAAGGAAGTGTGCTTGCCTCTCTGCGAAAGCCTCGGCAAAATTCTAGGGACGTACGAAGAATCCATGGCAAAAATGGAGGTTCCTAGAGAAAATGGGGAAGAAAGCTCGAAAATGGTGCAAATGGGGAAATGAGGAAGAACCGAGGCCTTTGGAAAGCATTTATGTCCTTCCCAAAAGCAAGGTTGGTCCGTACGGACCTCTTTGCATGCTAAGTATGTCCGTACGGACCTCCTTGCAAACAGAACCCATTTCCCGAGCAAAGCGGTACAAAAACCCCTGTCCTCGGCAAAACCTTGCTCCAAGCAGCCCAAACAACGGCCAAAGCCATTCCGGCAAACAAACACTACCTGAAACACACTCTCGGCTCACGTGGCATGTACAAAAATAAAAAATAATAATAGCAACAATTTCTAGGACAATTCGGGAATCACAAAAATGACATTACATCTTAAAATAAAATCTTTTGTTTGCCATGCAAATACATGTGTTTTATTACGGTACCAAAAATGTACATTTGCTAAACAAAAAAAAAAAAAAAAAGAGGAGGGATATGAAAAGAGGGAAAGCAAATGAATACTAATCGGAATCCTCGGCATCATCATCCTCGCGAGGTCCTCCAAAGAAAAGTCGGGCATCCCGGCAAACTCGCCGTCGCGTCCTCGTCGTCGGAATACAGAGCACCAGCCAGGAGGCTCCCACGAAAAGTACTCGGAAGGATCAAATCCGGCGAAAGGATCAAAGAAAGAAGGCTCACGAGGAACCCTCGCCTGTGCGCCATGCGGAGGCATGAGGGCGATAAAAGGGCTGCTCCCTCGAAGGCCACTGCGGCTCAGAAGATGTCCGGCATCCATCTTTATGCCGCCCCCTCAAAGGTCCACTCTGCTTTGCGGCTCAGGCTCGGCTCTAGGCGGAGGAACGTCCTGAGAATGCCTCGAAGGCATAGGCTCGTACGGCGGCACACGACGCGAAGACCGGCGGGACACCTTCGACGCCATCTTCTTAGCGAAGGAGCGCGTCGCCACGTAGCGGCGAGTCGGCATATCGTAGGCTCTCCCGGGACTGCGCGACAAGAAGCCCAAGGAAACGCTCATCAAATACGGTTATACTCAACAACAAAAGAGAAAAATGCGAGAAAAGATGCCAAGATGGAAAAGAGTCGGCACACTCACGATCTGTCGGGATCCGCTCGGTATGCGGCGGGAGCTGCTCGGGCAGGTACGAGACGCCCTCCTCCTCGATCCGTCCCAGCGGACGTACGTGAAATCCGGCCCCGGCATCGGAACCTGCACGGGGAGCTGCGGGCCGGCCTCTCTCTCCAGCGCCCGGCACACTGCGGCGTCCTCGGCTTCCTCCTCCACGAAGGCCCCGTACTCCTCTCAGTATAAAATGAACTCCTCGGCACCGACACGCGCCGAGGTACCTCTCGAAGTCAAGCACGTCCATATCCGGGAGTCGAAGCATCCCAAAGGGAGGGTCCTCGAACCACGGGAAGCACAGCGGGGCCGTCTTTGCGAGAAGACCCGCTCCAGGGTACATGACATCACAAGTCAAGCCCCTTGACATCTTCGCGCCGCTGTCACCTCGGGAGCCCTCGAGCTCATCTCCTCATACCGAGTCCACGGGAACAAGACAAACCCCTCACGGCTATCCCGCTCCAACGCTCCTGCACAGCGTCCCAGTAGGCGATGGTGAGCTTCCCAGTGGTCCTCCTGCTTCCTCGCCGTACGAGCCCATCCCGGCATAGCGAGTGCGCAGACCGGCCCGGATCTCTATCCCCGGGAAGCCCACTTTGGGAAAACCTCATAAAACCACACTGTGACAAAAACGAGCTCGGTGCAAAAGACAACGGAGAAAAGACAAGTTGCTAAATCAAAAACGGCAATAAACTCGTACCTCGAAAGCAAAGTCAAAGCGAGGCCAACGAGCGCGCCCAGGCTAAACCGGTCCAGGAGAAGTAGAACTCGGCCAAGCACTGCCTCGCCCCGAAGCAATGTCGCGAGACCTATCCAGATCGAGTCAAGCTCTCCCGGCCAGCGAAGGGAGGCTGCGGTCGCGTGGTTCGAACAGAGTCTCGGACGGTGCATACCACAAGAAGGAGCGCGCCAGTACTCCGCTGTCACAGCCGGTACCCGGATGTAGGCCCAATGCGCCGTGATCCTCGTCTCACGTCGGCATGCAGGCATCCCCGGAGCCCTGCGAGGACGAGGCTCAAAGCCCGACGGCTCGGTCAACACATCATCGGCTATCATATCCCTCCACCGCACCGGCTCTCCTTTGAAGGAGAGCGGTGTGCGGCAAAATCGGTGGGCGTCGCTGTCGCACCTCGCCCGGCTCGGGTGGAAGGTGTGGGTGGTATCCGCGATACTCGGATAAACCCGGAAGACACTCTTGTTTCTTCCTCGTGTGTCGAACACTCCGGCCCGGGTTCTCGACGAACACCCCGGGCCGAAGCATAAACCGGCCTCAGGGGACTCGGCCTACCGTCCACGGAAATATCGGGCATCCGGCTGCCATAGCTCCACAGCTTGACCTCGAGCGATCCCCGGAGTCTTCATCCTCTTGGCCTTCCCGGCCATAAGCCCCGCATCTGCGAGGTAAACACACACGGCAAAGGTACGTCAATCACAGTACTTAATATAAAGGCACATATAACCCGTCACAAAACACGGCACATATATTGCACATAATTTTCACATACATTATACATATAATTTTTCCATGTAACCCGTCACAAAACACGGCACATATTGCACATAATTTTCACATATATCATGCATATAATTTTTCCCATGCATTCCGTCACAAAAACACGGCACACACTGTACACATTTTCTCAAAAGAAAAAAGGGGGGGGGATTAAACCCTACACGACACATTTTCAAAAAGAAAATCCGTCCCAACACGGCACATATTGCACATATTTTCCCCACAGAGTCCGTCACCCAAAAACACGGCACGACACGTATGCATAACACATTTTTCAAAAAAAAAAAAAAAAATCCGTCCCTACACGGCACACACTTTCGCATATAACCCGTCACAAAACACGGCACATGTCACATTTTTTCACAAAAAATTATTACTACACGATAATTTTTCTCACAATGTACATACATAAATAGCATTAGGTACAAAACACCAAAGCATGCAATTCACTAGATAGGCACTTTATTTTCACAAATAAGAGCTAATCTACACATTTCTGCACAAAATACACATACCCACAATTTTTACATGTCCATTTTCAACAATTCATCAAGAATTTCACAAAAAAGGCATAAAATAATAACAAAAAAATTCAAAAAAATGCGAAAAACTAAAAACCTAGCTCTAGCATTCAAAAATTCGAGCAGGGAATCAAAACGGAACAGATTTCTTACCTCCCCGACGTTCATGGAGCGACGATTGTGCACCTCCGGATTCGGATACAAAACATCCGGGTTCTTCGAAGATGGAACGAACGAAATCCAATTCCTTTGGAGCTCCATTGTTTGCTCGACCACTTCGGACTGCGTTGACGACGACTCCTTCGAGATCCCTCATGCCATTGCAAGCGATTCAAAGCGAAAAATGGAAGAATTTGGTGTAAAAATGGAGGATTTTCTCTCTCTCTCTCTACTTTGGTTCACGGCTGGAAATGAGGAAGAAGAAGTGGGGGAGCCTCGGCATTTAAGCACAGTCAAAGCACAGGAAGCTGTAAAAAAACAAAGGTGGTCCGTACGGACCTCTTTTGCATCCGAGGTTGGTCCGTACGGACCTCTTTGCGAAGGGGGCCAAATTACTTTCTGCCCTTATAATCTTTGCCCCTGGGCGTCTAAGGCCTTTTCCGGCCAAATCGAGTGCGAGAATGGTCCACTAACCCTTCAAATCGACCACCGTCGGCGTAAGACCGGTCCTCGCCACTTGGCGGCAAATCAACCACCGGCCGTCATCGTAAGACCGGTCCTCGCCCACTTCAACGGCAATTCAATCCCCCGGCCGTCAGCGTAAGGCCGGTCTCGCCCGCTCCAGCGGCAATTCAATCCCGGCCGTAGTCAGCGTAAGGCCGGACCTCGCCCGCTCAGCGGCAATTGAACCGCGGCCGTCATCGTAAGACCGGTCTCGCCCTTGACGGCAATTCAATCCGGGCCGTCAAGCGTAAGACCGGTCCTCGCCCACTCTAACGGCAATTCAATCCCGGCCATCGGCGTAAGACCGGTCCTCGCCCGCTCAGCGGCAATTGACCAGCAAGCCGTCGGCGTAAGACCGGTCCTCGCCCACTCAGCGGCAATTCAACCGCGGCCGTCGGCGTAAGGCAGGACCTCGCCCGCTCCAACGGCAAATCAACCACCGGCCGTCATCGTAAGGCCGGTCCTCGCCCACAGCGGCAATTCAATCGGCCGTCAGCGTAAGACCGGTCCTCGCTCACTCAGCGGCAATTCAACAGCCGGCCGTCGGCGTAAGGCCGGACCTCGCCGCTTCAACGGCAATTCAATCCCGGCCGTCGGCGTAAGACCGGACCTCGCCCGAGCTTCAACGGCAAATCAACCACCGGCCGTCGGCGTAAGGCCGGACCTCGCCACTTCAACGGCAAATCAACCATGGGCCGTCATCGTAAGGGCCGGTCCTCGCCAGCTTCAGCGGCAATTCAATCCGGCCGTCAGCGTAAGACCGGTCTCGCCACGCTCCAGCGGCAATTCAATCCCCGCCGTCGGCGTAAGACCGGTCCTCGCCCGCTCAGCGGCAAATTCAACCACCGGCCGTCATCGTAAGACCGGTCTCGCCCAGCTCAGCGGCAATTGACCACCGGCCGTGGCGTAAGGCCGGTCCTCGCCCGCTCAGCGGCAATTGACCGCGGCCGTCGGCGTAAGACCGGACCTCGCCAGCTCCAACGGCAAATCAACCACCGGCCGTCATCGTAAGACCGGTCCTCGCCCAGCTCAACGGCAATTCAACCACCGGCCGTCGGCGTAAGGCCGGACCTCGCCCGCTTCAACGGCAATTCAATCCGTAGTCGGCGTAAGACCGGACCTCGCCCGGCTAGCGGCAAATCAACCGGCCGTAGTCGGCGTAAGACAGGACCTCGCCCACTTCAACGGCAAATCAACCACCGGCCGTCATCGTAAGGCCGGTCCTCGCCACTTCAGCGGCAATTGAATCCCGGCCGTCAGCGTAAGACCGGTCCTCGCCCGCTCCAGCGGCAATTCAATCCCGGCCGTCGACGTAAGACCGGTCTCGCCAGCTCAGCGGCAATTCACCACGCGGCCGTCGGCGTAAGACGGACCTCGCCCACCAGCGGCAAATCAACCACCGGCCATCGGCGTAAGGCCGGTCCTCGCCCGCTCAGCGGCAATTCAACCACCGGCCGTCGGCGTAAGGCCGGACCTCGCCAGCTTCAGCGGCAATTCAATCCCGGCCGTCGGCGTAAGGCCGGACCTCGCCCGCTTCAACGGCAAATCGCGGCCGTCGGCGTAAGACCGGACCTCGCCCGGCGAACGGCAAATCAACCAGCGGCCGTCGCCATCGTAAGGCCAGGTCCTCGCCCACTTCAACGGCAATTCAATCCGGCCGTCAGCGTAAGACCCGGTCTCGCCCGCTCAGCGGCAATTCCAACCACCGGCCGTCGGCGTAAGGCAGGACCTCGCCCAGCTCAGCGGCAATTCAATCACCGGCGCGTCGGCGTAAGACCGGTCCTCGCCCTGACTTCAGCGGCAATTCAACCACCGGTCGTCAGCGTAAGACCGGTCCTCGCCCACCAGCGGCAATTCAACCACTGGCGTCAGCGTAAAGCCAGGACCTCGCCCGCTCCAACGGCAATTCAACCACCGGCCATCAACGTAAGACCGGTCCTCGCCCGCTCAGCGGCAATTGAATCCCCGGCCGTCAACGTAAGACCGGTCCTCGCCACGCTCAGCGGCAATCCGACCGCGCCCGCTCCAGCGGCAATCCAACGCCCGACGGCAATTCAAGAAGGAGCGACACCTCCCGGCCACGAATATCAAGGCCTGAAGACGCCTCCAAACGCTCAGCGACAACTCGGCCCACTGGCCCTCGAAAAGAGGTCCGAAGTCATCTTCCCAACGAGAAAAGGGCCCTACAAGGTCACGCATCCCGACAATTCAAGCGGCGGTCGGATGTAAGCCGAACCGCCCACTTCAACGGCGGCGCAAGCGCGGCCATCGAGTGGCAGAGCTCCTCCCGACAAGTCGAAAGGGAAGTCATTCAAGGGCGCATATCTGACAGAGCCGTCATCCTTGCCCGCTCAGCGGCAAAACAAGCACGAGAAGAGCTGACACCTCAGTACGAGTCCCCGAGGCACGAAGCGCCTCGAAATGCCAAATGGGGAAGCAATCACCGGCCGTCATCCTTGCCACTGTGGCGGCGCAAGCACCGGCGAGTCATCGTAAGTCTGACCTTCTACATCAACATGCAAAAACACGAAGGCCTCTACGCCTCTCGAAGCACGGCGGCCGTACCTCATGGCTAACGGCTAGAAGACGATTGAAGTCTCGCGCATTACATCAGCTAACGGCTAGAAGACGATTGAAAGTCCTCGCGCATTACATCCATGGCTGCGGCTAGAAGACGATTGAAAGTCCTCGCGCATTACATCAAGCTGCGGCTAGAAGACGATTGAAAGTCCTCGCGCATAAACCGCCGCGAGACGATTCAAAGTCCTCCGGCGTGGCACCCGATCGCCGCCCGACGATTAAGTCCTCGGTGGCACCCGCCGCCGCGGAGACGATTGAAAGTCCTCGGCGTGGCACCAGCCGCCGCGGATGATTCAAAGTCCTCGGCGTGGCACGGCCGCCGCCAGATGGCGATTCAAAGTCCTCGGCGTGGCTGGCGCCGCGCCAGGATGGCGATTCAAAGTCCTCTGGCGTGGCAACTGGCCGCGCCGGATGGCGATTGAAAGTCCTCCGGCGTGGCACCAGGCCGCCGAGATAGCGATTCAAAGTCCTCCCGCGTGGCACCAACCGCCGCCCGGAATGAGCGATTCAAAGTCCTCAGCGTAACAGCCGCAATCGAAGACGATTGAAGTCCTCGCTCTACCTCCCGGCCGGAAGGCTTTAAACCACTCGAGTCAGGAAGACCGTATAAACCTCCAGCATCACTATCTCCCGGCCCGGAAGGCTTTAAACCACTCGGTCAGGAGACCGTATAAACCTCCCAAATGATTATCCCGACCCGGAAGGCCTTAAACCACCCGATTAGGAAAATCGTAAAATTTCCATCCCGGGACGCCACCGCGTCCTCACAATTGACCTCGGCGGTCACCGCATCTTAGGACACCACCGGAGTCCTTATCAACGACCTCGCGGTCACCACGACACTTCGGGGCACCACCACGCCCACACAAATTCCACGACCTCGAACTACGACCGGGCTTGATTCCCGGGGGATACGTAGGAATCCTATCGCGGGGTCCGGCCATCGACCTGCGGTCACCGGGGACACCACCACGTCCTACCACCGACCTCGGCGGTCACACTGAACACTTGAGGCACCACCACGCCCGCATTCACAAAACACTCTCCCCACACCCGAACTACGACCAGGCTTGATTCCCGCCAGGGATACGTAGGAATCCTATCACGGGGTCCGGCTATTGACCTAAACGGTCACACAAAAGGACACCACCGTCCTCACATTTGACCCTCGCGGTCACTTCCTCTCCGGCCACGCGATCCAGTTTAGGACCACTTATCTTATCGGCGACCCCACTTCTTTTCGCCAAGTGACGTCGTCGAGGGGCTTCTGTAAGTACCCCAATCTGGATCACCCCCTTTCAAACACACGGGAAACACCGCAGACTCATCCACGCAGTCTCAGAGACCTCTCTCACTCAAAACCCTCTCAAAACCCTCTCAAACCCCCAACCAAACCAAGGGAGGAGCCTTTCTGGGATAAAAAGGGACAAAAGGACCTTTTGGGAATTTTCAGGAAATCAGAAAAGCAATTAAGGTCCGTACGGACCTCTTTGTTTCAATGATTACTAAATCCCCTTAAAGTCCACAATATTCCCTCAAATCCCGGGGAAAATGATTACTTCCTGCGAGTTGGTCGTACGGACCTCTTTGCATGCAAGATGGTCGTCACGGACCTTATTGCTCAGGGAACACCATCATTCCAGAATATTCTCCATCATTGCAGATTCCCTCAAATCGAGGAAATCCAAAATTCTGGATAACCAAGAAGGTCCGTACGGACCTCTTTGCTCCGAAATTTTTACTATAAATAGAGGGCTCCCCCTCCTCATTTTCACACACCTCCCTCTTCTCTCTTCCTCCCTTAGCCTTCTGGCTCCCCTCTAAGTCCTCTCGAGGCACTCCCGGCCCCTTTCGGATCCTTCCGAGGCCTTCCGAGCTCCCTTGTGGTGCTCAGAAGCCTCCCCGAGCGCTCCCGAGACGCTCCCGGCTGCCCCGAGGCACTCTCGAGGTACTACTGAGGCCCCTCGTGGTACTCCGAGGCCTTGCTGGTCTTTCCACGGTGTCCCGGCTCTTTCCGAGTCAAACCGAGCGATCCCAAACCACGCCGAAACTACGCCCGAGTGACTCCTGCCACCACAACGCACGCCGAACCTCTCGCGAGTGATCCCGGCTGATCCCCGCGCACGCCGAACCTGCCCGAACGCGGCCCGGCCAACCTCAACTCACGCGAAACTACGTCGCGGACAACCGGCATCTCCCGAAGCAATCCCGATCCGTACCGAAACGCTACTCCGACCTCAAACACCATTCCCCAGCGGAAGACAGACGCGAACCAACATTGGTAAGGCTTCCTTCCTACACTATTTCAATACATTTCCATACATAGCATACAATGTAGACATCCGTCTGACATGCATTTTTAAAAGCACACACACACACACACAACATTTAAAGGATATTAGGGGTATCCGAAAGACTCGTTTTACGAGGCTACTCGGGTGAGCTCTAATATTCTAATATTCTCTTCTAGGGAGTCATCGACCTCCGAACTCAAAATCTCATCACACAAAAACAGTTTAAAATTATCTTTAAACTGATGCCCTTTTTCAATGTTTTGGGCTTAATAAAAACGGCGTGGCGACTCTACAAATGCGAAAACAAACGGCGAGACACCTCCAACGCGAAAGATGCCAGATGCCGGGGCCGCGAGGCCTTTCTCGGATCCGGGCTATTTCACCTGTGTAGCTATTGTATGCTGTAAAACTTTGAGATCTCTTGTTTTCGAGTCCACCTCCTTAGTTACATAAGAAACAATATCTATGATGGCAAGGCGGATTTGTCAATTCCATCTTTAGATGGCTGCAACTCAAATAAGGATGAACCTATCGATTCCTACTAATTTGTCTTTCAAACCTTCAAACTAGATCTTCAAAAATATGATCATTATATTGGGGCCCTTCTTTCTCTCGGCATTTTTTGTTCCATTTCCTACAATGGGTCTCTTCCACACCAGTACATCACAATGAAGGACACAATGTCTGATTCCTGCAGCTCGAGCAATGCACCATAACTCATATATGTAACCCGTGATATTGTTTAAAGAACAAACCGTAATGACGTTCTCTTTTAATAAGGATTATCCACTTCAGCTAGACAAAGGGAAAATGTGGACTTCACGCGGCATGGTTGCCCACAGATGACAACCGTGCCATAAACAAAGTTTGTCTTTATCAGGAGGAACCAGATTTTCCTCGCTTGATTGCTTGCTTAAGTCCACAGAAGGGCCGTAACTCTAGACATTGGGGTTCATGTGGTGATTGGATTGGATGCATGGGACCAAGCAAAATCAGACTGAAAATGATCGTTGCAGTTAGAGCAACAGCTGGTTAGGCTGAAGATGAGGACGACGGGCAAAGGGGACACGAAACCCCAACCCGAACATCATCACCATCCCGACAAGATCCCCAATTCAATCACTACAACGAACCCAACGCCATCCCCACCCCAAACAAGTACTTGCTGAAAACTTATTTTCCTGTTTAATGAAATACAATTTGTTATCCTCGACAAAATCAGGAACATTTATATCTGCATATGTAAAGAATTCACCTAGACTTCAATCAACTAATCATGGTTTGATGAGGCTTAACCCATCAAGCTTCCAAATATAAACTTCTTAGAGCCATGCTAATTAAAGGCTGAACTACATAGTATATTCCTTCATGGAGAAAAAATTAGATAACACACTATGCGTCCCAAACTTGAATAAAAATATGCTCAGATTAAGTTTCCCTGAATCAACACAACAAAAGTGCCCAAAACTACTTAAATACTCAATAAAAGTGCCATGCACAGACTAACTAAGCACTGGCAAACTGAATCTAACCATATGAAGCCACCTATGTTACCTGGACTCGGGTACGGATATCCGATACAAGTACGGATCTAAGTGTCGAATTTACTTTTCCTAAAAAAGTTGGACACGAGGACACTATCATAAACTTGGACACGGGTACGGGGATACGTCAATAACAAAATATATTGAATCTATTTATATACTTTGCTTATCATAAAAAATAGTCTGATTAATTTTTTCTACAAAAGTATCATTTTATAATTTTATTTCTAAATAAAATTATAAGTTTAATGAATTTGACTACGATATAATGTATAATTAAGTAAAACACTTGCATTAAAATTTGTAAAATCTTTGTAAATGAAGTAAACTCACTTCTTTTTTCTTTCAATTTGTCTTACCGTATCCGCTTGAAACCCGGGTGTCGGATACGGATTTCATACTCATGCCGGTGTCGTCAGTGGCGGATCCAGGAAGTCATATTAGTGTGGGTCAAAAAAAATTCGGTGACTGATTTTTTTCGGTGACTGATTGTGTAGTTCTTGTTTATTTATGTTAGCTATTCTTTCTTTTTGTGTATTTGATGGATATCTTGTCCGCCACTTGTATATTTTCCTCTATCTATGTTGTGCAATCGCAGCGGAAGTTATGAACAATAATCAAGAACACACACAAACAAGCAATTGAGAAATCGAAAGAGAAAGAGATGTAATTGGGGTTTTGAACTTTGCCTCTGTATTATTATGTGCAATGTCTCATCTAGTTACATAGGGCTACAAACTATATATATTAGATACAAACCCTAGCCAAACTAAGACCCAAAAATACAGAAACCCGTCAGGCCCAAAACCCCCCCGGCGCCGCCAGGCGCCCGCCTCAACTATCCCAGGCGCCCGCCTCAGAAAAAGCTACGCCTCGGCCAAGCTACTGCCGTCGATGCGCCCGCCTCGGCCTTTCCATGCGGCCGCCTCAAAGCTACTACGCACGACCTCACTTACTGCCCTCCAGGCGCCCGCCTCGGCCTAGGTGAGGCGCCTGCCTTGGTGACAGTCGAGGGGCGCCGGGCCCTTTGCCAGGACATCGAGCCATTACATCCAACAATCTAATAAACTTTTTCTTATATATATATATATATATATATATATATATATATATATATATATATATATATATATATATATATATAGTTTGCATCCAGCAATGATGATGAAATGAGTAACACCAATACTATAGTAAATCAAAAGGATTATGTAATGTCTGATCCAGTGTACCTTAGAGTATTGAATCAGCAAGGAGGTGCATGCCATCAACAACTATATATCTGATATAGGAGTAGAAGGAAGTGGAGAAAACATGAATAAGAAAAACTTGCTGATTATAATTCTCAAATACATCAAGAAGAAAGAATCAATATGAAGACAGATTTTAGCCTATTTAAATGGCTTGGAATCAAAAAAAAAAAAAGTGTGAGCAGAAGGATAAGCAAAATCATCAAAGTAAACAATCTGGTTCAAGACAAGCTAGATTTTCAAATGTTCATCAGCTCTTAATTATGTTCGAAGGAGTTACTTGAACTTCCTCTCTTGAACTTTGAGAGAGAGAGAGAGAGAGAGCAGCACAGGAGACAATTTTCGACATAGTGTTTACAAAGTAAACACCTGCGGTCACCAGGCTGACGGTCACGGATGGGGTCATAACTCCTGCGGTTACCAGGCTGACGGTCAGGATCCCTTCGATCTTGATTGGGATGGGATAAGAGGAACTCGGTCTTGACCTTGAGGGTCTCTCTGTCCGCGGTCTTGACTCTGACGGTCTAGGGAACGCCACGTCATATTGGACCTTTGGATCAGACCGAGCTTGAACCCGGTCTAGCTGGTCCAGGCTCATCAATACAATTATTACAATTCAATCATTTCAATTTCAATAGGACCATTTGCAATCAATTTTACATAAAAGGTGTGTTCTAGGAAAATGTTAGGGCTTGATTAAAATTTCCGCTGTGAATTAAAAAAATGGCTCATATTGTACAGTATACAATCACACTAGCCATCTGTGTACAAAGCAGTGATTATTATGATTCTCGATAAACTACAAAAGATTTCAATCAGTTCCAAAGAATAAGACGCTGTTGGAAATTTGACTCTTGGGATAACTTTGAGTTTGAGTGGATCCCATTTGTAGGTTCCATTAAGTTTGATCAAAGTCTATGCTTATATACCTTGTATGTTGTTCCATAAAGTAAATTGGTGTTTTGGTGAAAGCCAAATTATGGATGAAGTCCATATTTCTAATACCTCAAACTTTGACATTTAATTATCTCTTTTGTTGGTCATGTAAAAGGTTTTGGAGTTTCATCCCATATGAGAATGGAAAAAGAAGTTGAAGTGTCTTAAATAGATGGGCACTTCATGAGCCATTGTTCAATTACCATGTTAGGTGGCTAGAACCCCAATATCACATACTTGCTCGGCTCGGTTTCGGGCTTTCGGGCACGGGCGTGGGCGTTTGGGTGAATTGGTTAGGTTCGGGGCAACCTTTTCTTTTTAGTCAAAGTTTATTTGAGATTTATTTTTTGCTAACGGAATGAAACTAATTTGTGACCATGTCTCGCACGAGACATCGTTTCAACTAAATGAGAAGTTTAATTTGTGGGAATGTCTCGCATGAGACACGTCATAGTTTTCTTGACGGGATTTTACCTTGGCCTCTACCTCGGCCTCCAAATTGGGCTCCCTCAACAAAAGCATCTATAATCCTCCCTGAAGTCGAGGGACCAGTAGAACGAGCAGCAACACTTTCTCTTCCAGTCATAACTGCACAAATGAAATAACAAGGGTCAAAACTTGACCAAGGAAAAATGGAGGACGAGGAAGAGGAAAAGTATCCCTCCTCGTCCTATAAACTAAAAACGAGGAGGGATCCTTACCCAACAATGGAGGACGCTCAAAATGGTCAGACTTCAAGTAGTAGAGGTTGATATGGTCAAGAATCTCAGTCCGACCGTGGAACAACACAACGTTTGGGGATTCAACATTTAATCTATCGATCCTAAACCGACTTGGGTAGTGTACATCGGCTATAGGAGACGGGTACCTCGTCAGAATCTCCCCTATACCGTTCAAACTCAACATCATCCACGGTCCATCAATTCTTTGATAAATCCTAAGGTTTTGGGTGTGGTAAAAATACAAGGCGTTGGGATTACATCTCCACGTTCTCTCCATTTCTAAATACGAGGAAGACACAAGATTGTTCAAGAAAAGCTTTAACAACACCAACAATGGCGGTATGAACAAAACCTACCAAGAACCCATAAACTGCCATGTAAAATGCAGAAAATAGAAAGAAAGAAGAAAGAAGAAAGTATACCTTAATCTGAAGTTTGATGAAAAAAACACGTACGAAATCAAGAACAATCACGGGAAAATCAAGCTTGGATCTCAGAAATATCAGAACTGACTCAAGGTTTTCTTGCAATTTCAAACTTATAGCCTCCTCTCTAAATCGAATAGTGATAAAAGAGTAGAAAATGGGAAGATTTTGGCTTTTATACCCAGATCTAAAACGGGTATGGGTCAAATTACAGGTAAAGGGGCGCCGTCTCTTCCTTTCAATAAATGCTCTAGATGGTTCCTAAGGCGAATGTCAGACCTCGAGAATCATACCCATCATTGTCGACTTAACCGGTGGATAATGAAATGCCTCATGAATTCGTAAAAACCCGTTCGTATTCGTTTAATACGAGGTAGAGCAACACTTACTCCTTGGCATAGCTGAGCTAGAAAGTCGGGGGCCACTGAACGGTATAAATCGAGGTAGGAACGTGGATCAAGCCGAGCAAAGGCCAATGGATTGTACCCAAAATATAATCCATATAATTCTCTAATATGACAAAGGGAGTGGGATTTCCCTACCTTTGATCGTCGTGCCTACTCGTCATTTCCCACTATGTCGACTTAGACATAGCAGATCGTATAATTAATAAGGCCCAACAGAATTGCATGCCGACAAGTCATAATCATATAGGCCGAGCAAGGCCTCCTTTGAAGACAAGGAGCATCTCCTCGATTGTCAACAAAATAAGGAAATGGGTTTTTCCATACTTCACAAATCTATTTCTCGGCTCACCTTAGACCGACCAGACAATATATGACGACGAGCTGTCATTCAAGGCGCACATGTATAATATGTTGACTAATTCTACTCAAATAAGGATTGTGAATAGTTATAATCATGTTATGATTATAACCTTAACATCTCACGCTTTTGTTATACAACAAAGACTTTACAATGATATGTCTATATAAACAAGTTATAATTCAAATTATTTTGGTAGCTCATCTTTTAACGACAAACTCTTGTCAATTGATTTCTCTTTAAACACAAATATTAACTCTCACTTCGGAGAGTTTTCGCCGGTGAAGCCCTTTTTCTTTTTCAGCCTATTAAATAATACTGTATACAAACTGTCGATAGATTTAAGTTAATTCGAATGTTTTTGGCATCATCAGTGCGGTAGATGTCGATGACAGCTGAAAATACTACTCTCCCTCCGCCCCACTTCAAGGTTCCTACTTTTCCTTTTGGTCAGTCCCACTTCAAGAGTCCCTTTCATAAATGACAAGTTTTGAATATATTAATATCTTTATAATTTAATATATTTACAAAAAAATCATTCATTATACCCTTATAAAGTTAACATATTTACAAAAAAATTAATCATTAACTACTATTTCATATCCCACATTTAACTTTTACATTCTCTCTTTTCTAATCTTCTACCCACTTTCAAAAAAATAAATCATTAACTATTCTTCCTTATCCTATATTTAACTTTTACATTCTCTTTCGTCTAATCTTCTACCGACTTATAATTTTTTATTCATTTTTAATTTTTATTTTAAAAAGCATAAAATTCTACCCAAAAAACATTGATCTGGGAACGGAGGGAGTAAAACTGAATTCTGAAAAGTTGAAGGCAGCTGAATTGTGAATTGTGGACACAATAAACTGATTGGCGCGTGAAATAAAGGTTGACAGACTGGTCAGGATGACGGCTTTCGCTTCCGGGTTTTGCACGTCTACAAAACATATACTTCTCCGTTCCATCAAAATTGATACTTATTTTCTTTTTAATTCGTCTCAGTTAAATTGATATTTCTCAAAATGGCAAGGAAATCTTCACTATTTACCTCATTCATTCTCTCTCCTATTTCACTTTTACACTCACAATATTCTCTCTCCTAACTATTTCTCCCACTCATTTTCTCTCATATTTAATTCTTCATACTCACAACATTTTCTTTTACTTTTTCTCTCTCTTACTTTTCCTTAATTCGCATGTCCAGAAATTTGGTCTCAATTTTAATAGGACGGAGGAGTATGTTTTTTATTAAGTTTTAAAACTACAAAAGCATTTTAGAATTTGGTTTCAAATCCGTATAATTCCAGTACGCTAGAAAAGCTACAACTTCTATTTTTCTGCTCTTTTTTAAGAAATGTAACCAAGGTTTCAAAGCTTAAATTTACTAAGCATAAACTGATAATGTATACTTTCTATGTTTCGCTAAAAGCTAAAAGCTTCATCATTTTGATAGTGTAACGAGAATTAAGAAAAGTAATGAATGAAAAATGGGTTGTGAGAAAAAAAAAAAAAAGTGAGTGGATATGTAAGTGAAGCCCATAATTTAAATATGTGAAAGGAAAAGTAAGTGTATATGATAAATGGAACCCATAATTTAAGTATAATAGAAAATTGAATGAAGCTGATAAACAGGCCCACATTTCATTATCATTTTAAAAAAGGAAGCTTATAATCAGGGTCGCCCCTAAGATTTTGAGGCCCCGGTGCAAACAAAGAAAATGGGCTTTTTTTTTAATATTAAATTTCACTTCTACAATAAAAATAAAAATTAGTACTAACCATAATTTGAAGTCCTTTCTTCACTTAAATCGTGTCATTCTTCTAACATTTTTTGAAGCAAAATCTTCAATAAGATCTTCGTAGTCAATTTTCTCTAAAAGCTCGTTCTCAATTGTGATCATAGCTAATCCATTGAGTCTCTCTTGAGCCATTGTGGAACGCATGTACGTCTTCAACAACTTCAACTTGGAAAAACTTCTTTCTGCAGATGCAACAGTCACAGGTATAGTCAACAAAATTCTATATGCAATAATTGCATTAGGAAAACAATCTAAACGTTTTAGAAATTTCAAACTATCAATAGGTCCCATGTTTTCCTTAGGCAAGAAATTTTGAAGTAACTTTAACTCCACATATAAATCATTTCCAATAATATCAGATTGATCATCTTTTTTAAGTGCAACCTCAAGATTATCACAATAAGACCTTAAACTCATATCATCCAAAGAGTGCAACATGCTAGAATTAAATAAAAAACCAATTTTTTTTCATATGATTCATATTGTTCAAACCTTTTAGTAAGTGATATAATAGCTTGATCAACAATATATATATGAAATAATTAATCCTAAATGATTTCTTTGAAGATTGGGCAATGGAAGGTACATCATTTGGATTCTCATCAAAATGTCTTTTTCTTTTAATTTCTCGTCTTTGAGGAAATACTGGATCAACATTCATTTCAATGGCAATTTCCTCGGCAATTTTAAGGGCTGTATCAAAACCAGATTCTCTATACTCCTTAAAATAAGAAATTACTCCCTCCGTCCCGCTAATATTAGCACACTTTCCTTTTTGGGCGTCCCGCTAATATCCGCACACTCCCAAAAAGGAAACTTTATATTAATAAAATATTCACCCAACCCCACTCATTCTCTCTCCTACATTATTTTAATACTCACAACACCATTATAATTTATTACACCCTCCACTCATTCTCTCTCCACTCATTCTTTTACACTCACAACATTTTATTAAAATATCATATTCCTTAATTCCCGCGCAAACAGTGTTTGTGCTAATACTAATGGGACGGAGGGAGTAGACCCTTTACCTTTCAATGGCAACATCAATTAGCATATCCTTGAATTGTAAATGTTTACTAATCAAATTAACTACAAGCAAGATTTCATACCAAATAACTATAGCAAGTAAAAACTCAAAATTACAAAGTTCATTATTCGCTAACAATTTAGTTTCACTTCTTATTTTTGAATCATTATCACTTTTGCTTACTTGAAGTAATGCTTCTCTTATATCGGAACTAATAGCTAATAGCCGAACTAAAGAAGTTTGTAATATTTCGTGAGATATCCTACCTGAAATGGAGGATCTTGAAATTATACATAAAGGCTATCATATCTCACAGAATATTACTTACTACTTTCTTAGTCTTATTTGAAAAGACGCTAAATTTTATTTTGGATATTTCATTTGAAATTTGAAAGGCAAAATTTAAAAATGAAATTTTTTTGTTACTTTTTTATTTATGGCATCCACTGATAATACTCAAAATAACGAGTAAACTGCTTTTTTGCCCCTCGTACTATCATTTCAACATCAATTTGACACTCGTACTATTGAAACGGCAAATGTATGATACGTACTATAGTTTTATTAAGCAAATTAACCAATGTTCCTAACTTCAAATAAGTATTTAACGAAATCGTCCAACTAACCAACCGTTGACCAAGTCAACGCATACGTGGCAGCTGACTGGACAATTTTAACTCCTTAAAAAAAACTCAATAAAATAATAATAATAATAATAATAATAATAATAATAAAATAATAATAATAATAATAATTTATCTAGTAAAATAGACACATTGGGATTGGGATGTAAGTAAACTGAAACCAACAAACGCCTAAGATTATCTAGAAAAATATGTTATAGCTCTAGCTTAAATAAAAGTCTCGCATTAAAAATGTCTGAGTCCAATCTATATCTATATATACTCCCTTCGCCCCAACCCAATGTACACTTATTTTTCTTTTGATCCGTTCCAGTCGAGTGTGAACTACCCTTTTTGGCAAAGATTTTAATATTTTATATTCTCCCTACCCATCCACTCATTAACTCCACTCATTCTCCACCATACAATTTATTCAACCAACCACTCATTCACTCCACTCATTCTCTCTCTTCATTTTCTACCACACATTTTTATTATTTTAATAATATTTCTTAATCGACGTGCCCACCACCATGGTTCACAGTTGGATGGGACGGAGGGAGTATATAATAACAAGATAGTGGTAATTAAAGGGGGTATTAGGGGCATTTTCGTCTTTTCATGCCATGACAAAATGGCAAAAAAACTGACTAAAATGACACATGGCAAGCAGTGATTGGGGTTTAATTTTTTTTTTAATTTTTTTTTGGTAGTTTGGACACATGTCCACCGTTTGGTTAAGGGCATTTAGGACATTTCACAAGCGCGTGTAGGACAAGCGCCGACAACGGCGCGTGAAGAAGAAGGAAGCTGATTTTTTTTGGTTTGGACACATGGCGTTGTCCTATTGGCTGGTTCGATTTAGATTTTTTATTTTTCACCCATTTCTTTTACCTAAATTATTTTATAATAAATTTATTTATTTTTTTTTTTTTTACACCAAAATTCTTAAATTTTTTTTCTCTTCAAATAGAGACTATTTTCATTTGATTTGGACACAGAAAAAAAATTAATATTTTTTATATAGTTAATTATCAAAAACGTGAGAGGAATGGGGAACTGGAGTTTTTAAATTCTACCTACATTATAAATACATTTGTCATGCTATGTTCATGTACTTCTTTTTTTAGTATTTATCTTGACAATTTTTTTAATTTTTTTTGTCTCATAATAAATTACTCTTTTTTTTAAATTTTGTTTACACCAAAATTCTTAATTTTTTTTCTCTTCAAATAGAGACTATTTTCATTTGATTTGAGCTCAGAAAAAAAATTAATATAAATTTCTTAATTATTCTTTGTTAATTTTTTTTCCTCAATATATATTTAGTAAAAATTAATTAAGTGTGAATTATTTATTTTTAATTATAAATGATAATAATAATAATAATAATAATTTTTCAATATATTTTTAGTGAAAATTACGTTTCCTATCTTCATTGTCAGAAATATATTAAACAAATGCCAATATTACATTTATTGTAAGAGGATATCATTGTTTACTTTTTTAAAATTTAACTTTATAGGTATAAACAATTTTGATATATTTAAGATTATTTCGTTTTTATAGTGGAAAGTAGGTATTTGTTGAATTATTTTTTTGGACATTTATTTGAGAATTGAGAAAATTAGTATAATAAAATTTTAGTCCAAAATTAAATTAGTTTCTTGATTTAATTTTTTCATTAATTTAAAACTCATATTAGAAGTGAATATAATATATTTTTAGAAATAAACATTAAATAATTAGTTATAAATCGCTATCTCTCTCTATATATAAAAAGACTTGCATAAGTTTTAAAATAAACGAGGGCACATTTGTAGTTACTCGATTAGGATTGAAAATCTATGAAGGGCAAAAAGATTACTGAAAATGAGTAGCTTATTTAAGAAGCTTTGTACATCTATACTATATTAAAAGGAAGCAAGTGGTAAAATTTTCAACAATAAAGGGCAAATCTGACATTTCTCATCCTTTGAATAAAACAAATACTTCACAATTTTCATGGCTTTTCCATTTATTTTTTAAAGTTGCTTTTCCCCTCAAAAGTGTCAACATCAAAGGGCTAAATAGTCCACGCATTGTTTCATTAAGGACAATCAAGTCTTCCAACTTTAGGATATAGTTGTAATATTCATAATATTTTAAGACTTTTACAAAAAATGTTTTTTAAGTCTTTTAACAAAGGTTTTATTTCAAGACTTAAAAAATAGATTTATTTTATAAATATATTTCAAAATTGACCTATAAATATTAAAAATTCATAAATTATTACTTTATTTATTTTATCCAAAAAAGTAATTCAAATAGATGTTGTATTACTATTCCTATATTCAAGTTAAAAAAAATTATAATTTAATAATTTATTTATTTTAAGTTTATTTTAAAAAACATTTTGTTTTAAGTTGTTTAATTAAACCTTTTTTACAATTTTGTATACAACCCATCTAAATAATAAATTATTTTTTATTTTTTTGAAATAATAATTTTTAGTCAAATCTAAAAATTATTATTACCAAAAAAATTCAATTTAGTGTTTTTTAAATAATTATTAAGTGTAAATTATACTATATATATATATATATATATATATATATATATATATATATATATATATATTGAGATGAGTATATGTTTCTTTAAAAAAAAAACAAGATGAGTATACCGCATGATTTTTTTTACTTTATCCCATGTCAGGAGGCGAGGAGATGAGTATTAATTGTGTACGAATTTTATTTTAAAAATATGCCAAAAAATACGGCATGAAAAAAGTAGAATATAAATATTGTGTATTTTTATATAACGTGTATTATATGTATCATAGTCAAAATTACATACGTAAAAGTATAGGAAAAATATAATAAATATATATAGGTAAATTATGAATATTAATTATACATTTACCTAATGTTTTAGAAGTATAATATATTTATAAAAATATGCCTTAAATCTCACGTGAAAAGAAAGAAAGAAAAAAATCAAATGTGGATGTAAAAAAATAACAATCTTTATTGTTTTTCTAAAAAATGAAAATTAATTATACATTTTGGGACGGAGGAAATAGTACTACTATATTAATCTATATACATAAATCTTAAAATATTATATAACAATAACATTAATGAAATATGTAAAAATCAAACGTGGATGTAGAAGTTGAATACGGCTCAAGAACAAAATAACTTATCAAAAATCGAAATTGATGATACTTGAAAGTTTCATGTAATTTTTTTGTTTGGAGAATTACTAGAGTCCAGAGTTTCGAATTGCAGTTGAAGAGAAAGATTGGGAGACTTAGAACTAGGATAGATTACGCTTTTCCAATTGTTGGCGAAAACTAAGTAATACTGTGGGCAAATTACTTCCCTTAATCACCTGTTTCTTAACTACAATTACGCACATATCACGTTCAATACACAATAACTATGTATTACATAAAAAATATGCGTTTAATTCAATAGCAATGAAAAACGGACGCCAAACATGAGTATTATTGAATAGAACGGGAATTTACGTATAAAACGCGTTTTGTACAAACTAACTATGCTTTAAATATATATTTATTTTAGTGATCTTCAATCTGATATTTGTACCGATAATATAGTTTTCAAATAAGTGTTTTACAATGTATACAAACATCTCTATTTTCTGTTGTATTTGTATAAATTTTCGTATTTTGTGTGTTAGTAGATGTCCGTGCATCGCACGGGGGTAACACTAGTCATGTTAAACATACACATGTGCACACAAACTAAAACACATTAGAACAAAATATCAAGTAACTAAATGAGTTATAATCTCAATTTTTATGAAATGAAATAAATTACTTTTATTAACAATTACTCAAATAAAGTGAATAGTAAATGATTTATTTTGTTTCTTATTTTTTTATTTGTTAAAATTATGAGATCCGTAAATTACAAGACCTAAAGAGGCGCCTGAATGCATTAAGGTTTTTTTTTTTTTTTTAACATTGGACACGTGTCGTTTGTCTGTGGAAGGGCAATTTCGACATTTCTCTGGCGCGTGTACTTCACGCGCCGACAACGGTACGTTTCTGCAGGATTTTTTTTATTTTTTTAAAGAATTTTTACACGTGTCGCCCTTTAATTGGCTGGGTGAATTTTCGATTTTTTTACATCCGATTTCTTTACCCTCAATTATTTTACAATAAATTAAATTTTTTTAAACTTTTTTTTTTCACCAAAATTCATAAATTTTTTTTCTCTTTAAATCGAGACTTCTTTCATTTGATTTGGATAGAGAAAAAAAATCCTTTTTTTTAAATATAAATTTCTTAATGATCCTTTGTTAATTTCCATTTTTTTTTCAATGTCCTTTTAGTAAAAATTAAATAAGTGTGAAGTATTTATTTTTAATTATAAATGATAATAATAATAATAATAATAATTTTACTAATCATAAAAATAAAGAATATAAAATAAAATAAAAGTGGTGGGGTATAGAATGATGAGTTGGAATGGTGTTGAATTTTTATAAACAAAAACAATTGTGTATTTATAAAGTATACTCCCTCCGTCCCGGTACAAATAAGACAGTTACTGTTTACGCGTAAATTAAGAAAAAAAATAATGAAGAAAATGTTGTGAGTATGAAAAGTGAGGCTGGAGAGAGAAAGTAATAGGAAATAGTGATTTGATTGGTGTTGTGAGTATAAAAGTAAAGTATGAGAGAGAATTAGTGGGTGGAATAGTAAAGATTCTTTGCCATTTCAGAAAGTGTGTGATTTGTAGCGGGACGCCCAATGAGAAAAGTGTGTGATTTGTAGCGGGAGGAGGGAGTATATGGTTATTTAATATAATAATAATCTATATATATATATATATATATATATATATATATATATATATATATATATATATGGGGAATTGTGATGAATGTGGATTTTGGTTTCTATTTAATAAGTGAGATGGGGTAATATGGTTATTGTGTTTATTTTAGTTCGATATATCAAACAATTTATTTAATTTTTTTTAAAAAAAATCTTTGAAGCATAGTAAATAAAGTATTAATAAATTTGTCGATTTTTCTATTCGTCTCAAAATATTGTGTATTTATAAAGACCAATATCGGGAAAGATGGCCATCATTTTTAAAATTTTGGTTGAAGTGTATATACAGATAATTTTGGGCGAAATCTGTTCCTCCATAAGTTATAAAAAATCCTGTTTTTAAATATATCGACTTGGTGTTTTAAAGCCTAAAATCACTGTTTTAAGGCTTAAACTCGCTATTTTATTTTTTTAGCTTAAACTCACTGTTTTAATGCCTAAACTCACTATTTTATTTTCTGGATATTTTATGTCCTAAACTCAATGTTTTAAGGTCTAAACTCGATATTTTTAAAAATGAAAGTGTGTTTTTTTATAACTTATGGAGAAACAAGTTTCCCCTAAAACTTACTCATGTCAATATTATAAGAAATAAAGATAGTATAAATTTGTATTTTAAAAGAGGGAGATAAAGAAGTGGGTTGGGTTTGATGAGGAAGTAGGGGGTTTAGGCAAATTTCTTTTCATTTAACGAAATTGTTAGTAGAGTAGGTTTTGGGGGAAACTAGTTTCTCCCTAATATTATAAAAAGTCTTATTTTAAAAACCGAAACAAAGGTATATACAATTTTTTTTTAAATAAAAAACAAGACTTTTTATAATATTTGGGGAAACTAGTTTCCCCCAAAATTTTCTGTTGTTAGTATTTTTAGGATTTTTATTTTTCTTCTAAAAATTAAATAAGTTACACTGAAAATAAATATCATAATTATGTTCATAATTTTTTAGATATACGAGCATGAGTTAATGGAAAGTTTCCATTTGAAAAAGAATGAAATTAATTTTTATTAGATAACTGTACTATTCTTTTGATATGAACAAATCTTTTGTTTTTTTTTAAAAAAAAATCTCTTTATCAAAAAGAAATAAAATATCACCTTTTTTAACTAGATTTTCAATCTTCACCTTTTTTTTACTAATTTAAATAACTTATTTCGTATGTGATAAACATGTTCGTGTGTTTTATTTACTTTTTTAAATGATAAAATACTACAGAATTGTATATAGAGAAATGCATATTCCTTATGATTTTTTGTTTTATTCCTATTTTATTATTTTCTAATTTTTATGTACTGACAATGTAGTCTTTAATAAAGTATTTCATAATATATAAACGAATTGAGTGTTTGGTTTATTTTAGTTCAATTTTTTTCTTTTAAATATATAGTAACGCCCCGTGCATCGCACGGGAGTCAATCTAGTAATATTGAATACTGATGTTTTTCTGAAGAAATAAAGAATTAAACTGAACAACTCAATTATTATTATTTTATTATATTATTATTATTATTTTAGTATTATTATCATTATTTTATTATTAATATTATTATATTATTATTATTTTTTTTATTTTTTTTATTATATTATTATTATTATTATTATTTTATTATTATTATATTATTATTTTTATCTTTTTATTTTTATTATTATTTTATTATTATTATTATTATTATTATTATTATTATTATTATTATTATTATTATTATTATTATTATTATTATTATTATTTTATTATTATTTTATTATTATTATTATTTTATTATTATTATTTTATTATTATTATTTTATTATATTTTTTTTATTGAGTTTTTTTTAAGGAGTTAAAATTGTCCAGTTAGCTGCCGCGTATGCGTTGACTTGGTCAACGATTGCTTAGTTGGACGATTTCGTTAAATACTTAATTGATGTTAGGAACATTGGTTAATTTGCTTAATAAAACTATAGTACGCATCATAAATTTGCCGTTTCAATAGTACGAGTGTCAAATTGATGTTTAAACGATAGTACGAGGGGCAAAAAAGCAGTTAACTCTCAAAATAACTATTTACTTACTATTTCATAGCCCACTTTCTCTCTCATACTTCACTTTTCATAATATTCTCTACCCTACTTTCTCTCTCGTACTTCGTTTTTCATATTAACTGTTGAGAATTCTTACCACTCGTCCACCAGATCAGCTTACAAACTAAGAACAGCACCAACGTTTTGAACAGCGGAAGCAATGCAAAACAAAGAAAATACCACAATCAGTAACAGCAGAAAAATGGAAGACTTGAATACTAAAAAATCAGGAAATAAAACTGAATTTAAAACAGAGTAAAAAAAATAAGAAATCGGCTCAGGCCCAAGTATCCGAATATTTCGAAAACCAGCCACAATCCAAGGCAAAATGATCCAAGGCAGCAATGCAGTCCCAAAATCGCCGTAAGACTGCACCCAAAATTCCCAAATGATCCCAAATGTACCCAAGGGAAAACCAACGCCCACTCCCAACTTTGCCTCGCCAAACAACACACACACACACCTTCCGATCAGGAACCCAAAACACACACCCACAGAGAATTAGAATTAAGCTTAATGTGAGCGAGAGATAACCTAAACAGACCAACAACAGAGAACAAATCTCAATCTGAATCAAACCCTCAATAGTCACAGTAATCCCAGCAAGAATACCCTCAAACTCTCTATGCCCCGAATTATACCTCAAGAGACAGTGTGTAAAACAAGAAGAGAAGTGCTTGTGTGTTTACCCGTGTGTTGATCGCTGCAGAGAAGGGGTGGGGGGTTTAAATAGGCGCTGAAAGGGAGAGGAGATAAGAAGAAGAAGAAGATCAGATAAGAGCTTACCCGAACAACTGCGAAGGATGAGGTACGACGCGGTGAAATCGCCGCTGATGGAAACCAAATAGAGATCGCAAACAAGACTTGGGAAGAGACCAAGTCACGGTCAATCTAATATCTAAAAAAGAAGGCGCTGGAAACAAAGGTAGGGGCTGGGAACAAAAACTGCTGGCCAAAAATATATATATATGGGCTGCTTACATTTTAATGGCTGCACTACATTTGGGCCAAAGCCCAAATAACATAACAACATTCTCCACCTTGGATCAAGTGCCGGTTCATGACACCAGTGCAATTCACGATGCACTCACATGATACACTTACAGGGCATATTCATCATCGCCTTAGCCTTCGGCACTTGATTCAACACAAAGTTAGAACAAAGTACAGAAGGCAAAAATCTAGTTTATTCCTATCACATAGAAAGGAACGAAACTAGACACCCCAGCTTCACACAAAGTAAAGAAGAGGATTTTTGGGACAAACTAACACAAGCATCAACATGAAGTGTCAAAATTCAAAATTTTCAAACAATTCAAAAATTTTTGAAACAGGTAAACACTTAGTTCCCATATCAGCAGGATTAAAATTAGTGTCAATTTTTTCAAGATAAACAACATTTTTAGCAATCACATCACGAATGAAATGAAATTTAACATCTATATGCTTAGTTCTATCATGAAAAACAGGATTCTTACCCAATTGAATGCCAGATTGACTATCAGAAAATACTACCACATTATCATTTAGAAAACCAATTTCAGAAAGTAAACCCTTAACCCATATGGCCTCTTTTATAGCCTCGGTCATAGCCACATATTCAGATTTTGTCGTAGACAAAGCCACAATTGGCTGTAACTGAGATTTCCAACTAATACAAGAGCCACATAAGGTAAACACATATGAAGTGGTAGATTTTCTATTGCTCCTATCATTAGCATAATTAGAATCATCATAACCAACTAATGCTTTAAGTACCTTAACAACCATTTAAGCGCTTGCCAATGGGGCAAACCAGGATTTGACATATAACGGCTTAAACACGAAATAGCATAAGCAATATCAGGACGGGTACTAACCATTAAGTACATAACAGAACCAATAGCATTCGAGTAAGGTATATTTTTCATTTGATCTAGCTTCAAGTCATTTTGGGGACACTGCTCTTTACTAAGCACAAAATGGGAAGCAAGAGGGGTATTAACAGACTTAGCATCTTTCATAGAGAATTTACTTAAAATCTTTTCAACATATGAACTTTGATTCAAGTAAATAACAGATAATTCACGGTCTCTGATTATATTCATGCCAAGTATCTTACTAGCATCACCGAGATATTTCATGTCAAATTTAGCACTCAAGCAATTTTTAACATTCTCTACGGATTTAGAACAAGGACTAATAAGAAGCATGTCATCAACATATATAAGCAAGAAAACAGGCATATTCGTATCATTCTTGAAATATAAACAATGATCATAAGCACTACGCTGGAATTTTAAATCTAGCATGCATTTATCAAATTTCAAGTTCCACATACGAGGAGACTGTTTAAGCCCATATAATGACTTTTTAAGCAAACACACATAATCAGGACAAGTATTATCAATATAACCCTCAAGCTGCTTCATATAAATCTTTTCATCAAGATCTCCCTGCAAAAAAGAAGTTTTAACATCCATTTGTTTCATTTCCCAATTAAACTGAGCTACCAAAGCAAGCATAATTCTAACAGTTGTGAATTTAACAACAGGAGAAAATATTTTAGTGTAATCTATACCTTCTTTTTTGAGTAAAACATTTTGCTACAAGTCTAGCTTTAAATCTAACAGAGTCGGATTCATTCTTGACTTTATAGAGCCACTTACAAGAAACAATATAACAGTTTTTCGGTCTAGGCACTAAAGTCCAAGTATCATTAACATGCAACGAATTCATTTCATTATTCATAGCATTAATCCACTCATTCTTATTAGCAGAATTTAAAGCTTCATTATAGGTTTTAGGCTCAGCATTATCAATAGATTCAAACACACTGAACACAAATGAAGTCATATCAAAATCATGAAAATGGGCGGGTTGCCTAGATATGCTTCTAGGTCTATCACGACTAAGTTAGTAGTCATTCAAATCAGGCAACTCATTATTTTCCATATCTTCATTTTCAACATCAATATTTTGCTCGTTCACATCAATAGGATTATCAACAGGAGGAATCACATCAGGTTGTGTAACAGGCTCATTAACAATAGCAGGAATAGGCACATAAGAGTGCTCCACCGTATTTGGAGCAGGGGGAGGGGGAGGCACATTATTCAAGCAAGGAAACTCAGTTTCATTAAACACAACATCACGACTAATGATCACTTTGAAATCCGGTTCCTCCCTTACCCATAATCTATACCCCTTGACACCCTCCGGGTATCCCAAGAAAATACACCTCACAATCCGAGGTTCAAGTTTATCATTTTTCTTATGGGCATACGCAGCACAACCAAAAATCCTCAAATTAGAATAATCAACAGGTTTTTCAGAAAAAATAGCTTCAGGACATCTACCATTTAAAGGGACAGAGGGAGACCTATTTATAAGATAGGCAGCAGTCATCACTGTCTCACCCCAAAAATGTTTGGACAAACCAAAAGTAGCAAGCATGGTTCTAACTCTTTCTAATAGAGTTCTATTCATACGTTCAGCAACACCATTTTGTTGCGGTGTATAAGGCACAGTCTTATGCCTTTTGATTCCATTCTCTAAGCAAAAGTTATCAAACTCATGATTGCAAAATTCAAGTCCATTATCAGTCCTAAACACTTTAATTTTTCTACCTGTTTGATTTTCAATCATGACTTTCCGATTTTTGAAATTATCAAAAACATCAGATTTATTTTTCATTAAAAACACCCATATTTTCCTGGAAAAGTCATCAATTATAGATAAAAAAATATCTATTTTCACCTTGAGTGGTCTCACTAGCAGGACCTCATACATCAGCATGTAAATACTCAAGAATTGCTTTACTTGAACAATGATTGGGATTAGGGAAATTGGGAAAAGATACTCTATGTTGCTTACCCATCACACAAGAGTCACAGAAAGGCATATCAGAAATTTTATCTTTACCAAAAACACCATTTTTATTCAAAATTTCAAACCTTTATTACTCATGTGTCCAAGTCTTTTATGCCACAAATCAGTTTTATCAACTTTAACAACATTAGCATAATCAGTCATTGGTTCAGCAGTGCAAACATATAAGTTTCTAATCTTTTCAGATTTAAAAATCACAAGAGACCCCTTTAAGATTTTCATGCACCCATTACCCCATTTCCCTTCTAACCCATCATTTTCTAAAGATGCACAAGACATGAGATTGTTAGCTAAATCAGGCACATGTCGCACATCATTTAACGTTAAGCAAGAGCCAGACTCAAACTTGAGACAAACGTCTCCAATATCAGCAATTTGACACTTTTTATCATTAGCTAAAGAAACAGAGCCACTTTTCATATCACTATAAGTATGAAACATGTTTTTATCAGTTGTCATGTGAAACGTGCATGCAGAATCTAATAACCATTCATTTTTCACATAATGAACATAATTCACCACAGTTTCAGTAACCATAAAAACAGAAGGCTCATTTTCATCGGAAGCAAAATTACAGTCAATTTGCAAGTCTTGATTCTTCTTTTTGGGATTAGGACACTCTTTACGAAAATGTCCCGTCTCACCACAATTGTAACATTTTCTGTTACTTTTACCAGTCCTAGACTTACTTCTTTTCCTCTCATTATTTTTACTGGATTCAGTCTTGTCATGTTGCTTATTCTGATTATTATTCCTTTGAGTAGGTCGTCCTCTCATCACATTAACCTCACCAACATTAGATGATTTACCCTTATTAACTCTTAACTCCAACTCTTTACTATTTATCCTGTTAATCACAGTATCAAGAACAATTTCAGTCCTACCATACTTAATCGCAGATCTAACATCAGCATAAGAGTCAGGTATAGCATTCAAGAGCAAAATAGGAGTATATTCATCAATGTTCTTATCACCGGTTTGCTTAATGTCTTGCACAAGTTTAGTAAACCGATCAATGTTATCATCCATGTCTTTGTTTAAGTCCAATTTAAACTAAAAAAAACTTTTCAAGCAAATACATCTTACTAGGTAATGATGTTTCAACATATACTGCTTCCAGTTTATCCCAAAGAGATTTAGCATTATCATGTTTACCAACTTTTCTAATAACAGCAGCAGATAAATTCAAAATAATCGAAGAATAAGCACTTTCATCAATTTCAAGTCTTAATGCTTGATTATCCGATTCAGCATATTGTTCAGTTATAGCCTTGAAAACTTTTTCTTTAATTAAAATGTCTTTCATTTTTTGTTGCCAAATTGAAAAATCATCTTTGCCATTGAATGGCTCCATCATATAAACATTAGCAGCCATAACAAATAATGAATTTCTAATTCCAAAAAAAACAGATAAGGTATCTAAAAAAGCAAGTATCAAAGCACTCAAAACACCACAGCTGAATAACAAACAAAACGATTTTATTTTCCTTACCCAAGAAACCTTTTACTAGGTTTCTTATTTTACCGTTCACCGTTCGCAAAAGCGTAACCAGGCTCTGATACCACTGTTGAGAATTCTTACCACTCGTCCACCAGATCAGCTTACAAACTCAGAACAGTACCAACGTTTTGAACAGCGGAAGCAATGCAAAACAAAGAAAATACCACAATCAGTAACAGCAGAAAAATGGAAGACTTGAATACTAAAAAATCAGGAAATAAAACTGAATTTAAAACAGAGTAAAAAAAAATAAGAAATCGGCTCAGGCCCAAGTATCCGAATATTCCGAAAACCAGCCACAATCCAAGGCAAAATGATCCAAGGCAGCAATGCAGTCCCAAAATCGCCAGTGCACAGACCCAAAAATTCCCAGCCGATCCCAAACAGCCCAAGGGAAAACCAACGCCCACTCCCAACTTTGCCTCGCCAAACAACACACACACTCACCTTTCGATCAGGAACCCAAAACACACACCCACAGAGAATTAGAATCAAGCTTAATGTGAGCGAGAGATAACCTAAACAGACCAACAACAGAGAACAAATCTCAATCTGAATCAAACCCTCAATAGTCACAGTAATCCCAGCAAGAATACCCTCAAACTCTCTATGCCCCGAATTATACCTCAAGAGACAGTGTGTAAAACAAGAAGAGAAGTGCTCGTGTGTTTACCCGTGTGTTGATCGTTGCAGAGAAGGGGGTGGGGGGTTTAAATAGGCGCTGAAAGGGAGAGGAGATAAGAAGAAGAAGAAGATCAGATAAGAGCTTACCCGATCAACTGCGAAGGATGAGGTACGACGCGGCGAAATTGCCGCTGATGGAAACCAAATAGAGATCGCAAACAAGACTTGGGAAGAGACCAAGTCACGGTCAATCTAATATCTCAAAAAGAAGGCGCTGGAAACAAAGGTAGGGGCTGGGAACAAAAATTGCTGGCCAAAAATATATATATATATGGGCTGCTTACATTTTAATGGGCTGCACTACATTTGGGCCAAAGCCCAAATGACATAACAACATTAACAACACTTAATTCACTATACACTTCTCTAAATTTTCGTGCAATACATATTTTAAATCTTTTCGAATGTGACGAAGAAAGTATACGTTATCATAAACATCTTCATTGAAAAAATAATTATTTTTTTTACAAGGACTGGATCCATTTTTATAAGTTATTAAAACGGTCTCAGTCTTTAAAAAAAAAAAAGTACTACTCAATTAATAGACCAATTATTGTTTAAAAAAGAAAAAAAAAAGAAAAAGAAAAAGAAAAAGAAAAAGAAAAAGAAAAAGAAAAAGAAAAAGGTACTCAAGTAAGCGTGGAGAAAATATTTAGGCGAGCCCGTGACGTGAGTATATGTTCCAAGCTTGAGATTAGATAAGTCCAACCGTAAAGCAAGCAAATACTAATACTAGTATTTTGTTTAGACAAGTGGGTAATCCGTGCTTTATGCGGAAAACTAAGGCTTCGCTTATTTTGACGTAAAATATTTTTCGGAAAACGTTTTTTGAAAAATATTATCTTGTAAAATGTTTTCCTGTAAAATATTTTACGGAGGTAGATCATAAAATGTTTTACGGAGGATAGGTGTAAAATGTTTTCGGATATTTGATAAGAAAAATGTTTTTCAAAAGGACGTAAAATATTTTATTAAAAAATTTTTTTTTTTAACCTCCCACCCAACCCCCCCCCCAATTTTTTTTTTGTAATCGCCCCACCGCCCCCAATAAAAAAAAAAAAATTTGTAACCGCCCCCCCACCAATTTTTTTTTTTTGTAAGCCCCACCCACCCCCTGCCTACCCCACCCCCCCCTCAAAAAAAATTTTTTTTTGTAACCGCCCCACCCACCCCCCCCACCAAAAAAAAAAATTTTTTTTTGGGGAGGGGGTGGGTGGGGGTGGGGTAGGTGGGGCGGTTACAAAAAAAAAATTGGGGGGGGGGGGTGGGATAGGCAGGAGGTGGGTGGGACAGTTACAAAAAAAAATTGGGGGGGGGGTGGGTGGGTGGGGCGGTTACAAAAAAAATTTTTTTTTTTGGGGGGGGTGGGTGGGGGGTGGGGTGGGTGGGGCGGTTACAAAAAAAAAAATTTTGGGGGGGGGGGGTGGGGGTGGGGGTGGGGTAGGCAGGGGGTGGGGGGCGGTTACAAAAAAAAATTTGGGGGCGGGGGGTAGACAGGGGGTGGGTGGGGCGGTTACAAAAATAAAAAAAAAATTGGGGGGGGAGTGGGGGGTGGGGTAGGCGGAGGTGGGTGGGGTGGTGGGGTAGCAGGGGGTGGGGTAGCAGGGTTAGGGGTAGGGGTGATTTTTTTAAATTTTTTTTTAATTATTATTATTATGTTGTATCTTGTGAAATATGAGTTGTACATGAGGGACACCATTTTTCGAAAAATGTTTTACTTAGGACAAGGTCAGTAAGTCGTTTTACTTAGGAAATACGTAAAATGTTTTTCGGAAAACGTTTTCTCCATTTTCCGGAAAACAACCAAACAACGGAAAACGAGTTATTTTCCGGGGGCTAACCAAACGGCGTAAAACGAGTTATTTTCCGAAAAACATTTTCCGAAAAATGTTTTACGCCCAAACAAACGGAGCCTAATTTGTCAATTTTTTATATTTTTATTTAATAAAGTAATATAATATTTTTTTTTAATATATGTATATCATATACTCCCTCCGTCCCACCCGAATTTGGACAAATTTCCTTTTTGGGCGTCCCATCCGAATTTGGACAACCCAAAAAGGAAAGTTTATAATAATAAAAAAATGAGCATACCCCACTCACTCATTAACTCCACTCATTCTCCACCATACAATTTATTCAACCAACCACTATTAACTCCACTCATTCTCTCTCTTCATTTTCTACCACACATTTTTATTATCTTGTTGCTATTTCTTAATCTCCGTGTAAAGTAACTTTGTCCAAATTCGGGTGGGACGGAGGGAGTATGAATTAAGACGTTTGCTTATAAATTTAAGAGAATTGTGTTAATTTTTTTTAGCTTTTGTTGTAAATAATTTGTATTGATTATGATAATTGAAATTTGAATATAAAGATGAATTATTATTATTATTATTACGAATTAAATTTTAATTTTATAGATGACTGACTTCTCTCACTCGACAATTAGTATTGTTAGTTGCTGGCAATAAAGCACATTAGTAAAAGATTGACAAATGCAATTATGAAAACGAACTCAAATGAAAAACCTCAATACATGAAAATTGTACATAACATAAAAATACATGAATCTGGAAGTTTTCAACTTCAGAAAATTAGTTTTGGTCAATTAAACACATGAAAACATTTAAGTCTTGAAACGGAAACACATTTTGACAGATTTTATGGTCATGCAAGATGGGTTAAAATAAATACTTAGAATATACATTAAATCATGTGAACATCCATGAGCATACTTTCATGGGTTAAGAATAGATTGCAATTTACAAATCTCAAAATTTTCATGTATTTATTTTAATATAATTCTTGCAAGGAACAGTAGCCCTTATTAGTGCTTCATGGACATATTTTTATTACTTCAAATTTGAAGTCTAAAACCAAGTCAAATGAAGGAAGAATGTATAAAGGATTCTGCAAATAGATAAAGAAGAATTAGTAACAACCAACAAAAGTTTTATATGTAATATTAAAAAAATCATAAACAAAAATAGAAACTTAAAGAAATAAAGTAAAAAACAATGAATCTTACAACTTTGGACAACAACAATCTCAAAAGCATCCACATAGGTAGCTGCAAGAAATATAAACATGACAATATTAATGAAGCCCACCAATTTTCATCAACAAAATCAATCAAGAATATCACGCATTTGAAGGTAGGAGCTGAAATACAACAACATCAAAAAACAAACATCCTTTCTCATATTTATATTTCATGCAAAGACCGTACATATTCTTATATTGAAAGTGATTAAAAATTACATTCAAACATATCAAATCTTTCAAATTCTTGAATGATTATGAACAATTAATCTTCCATACATGAATGTATACAATATCTCTTAATAAATGAATGTCTAACCTATGACCTTTCATATCCAAAGGGGTCAATGTAATAGTTAACATATATTATAACTATTATAATTAATTAATACTATTAATAGTAATAATTAACTTATATAATAACTATTATAATTAACTAATACTATTAATTTGTTTTTTCAATTATTAATATATATAATAACTATTACAATTAGCTAATATATTAACAATAATAGTTAACATATACTCCCTTCGTCTCATATATTTATAGACTTTTGAGTTTTTCACGGGAATTAAGGAGGAATTATTATATTGAAAGTGTTGTGAGTGTGAAAATAAAATAGGAGAGAGAATGAGTGGATAGAATAGTAAATTATAATGGTGATGTGAGTATTAAAATAATGTAGAAGAGAGAATGAGTGGAGAGAATAGTAAATATTCCTTTCCATTTTAGAAAAGTTATATATTATTGTGGGATGCCCAAAAAGAAAAGTTTATATATTATCATGGGACGGAGGGAGTATAGTAACTATTATGATTAACTAATATTATTGATAGTAATAGTTAACATATATTGTAAGTATTATAATTAACTAATACTAATAGTAATATTTAACCTATGTAGAATCTATCATGATTAACTAATATTATTAATTGAAAATTTTAATTTACATAATAACTATTATTATGATCAACTAATACTATTAATTGTAATAGTTAACAAATATTATAAGTATTATGATTAACTAATACTATTAATAGTAATAGTTAACTTATATAGTAAATACTCCCTCCGTCCCCGAACAATCTTCACACTTTTCCTTTTGGGCGTTCCAAAACTTACTTCACACATTTAAAACTTACCTAAAATGGAAAGGAATCTTTACTATTCCCTCCACTCATTCTCTCTCCTACATTATTTTAATACTCACAACACCATTATAATTTACTATTCTCTCCACTCATTCTCTCTCCTATTTTATTTTCACACTCACAACACTTTCAATATAATACTCCCTCCTTAAAACCAGTGCAAACAGTGTTTGTGAAGTAAGTTCCGGGACAGAGGGAGTATATGATTAACTAATACTATTAATAGTAATAGTTAACATATATAGTTATCCAGAATAGTTAACTATTATTATTATTATTATTATTATTATTATTATTATTATTATTATTATTATAAGTATTAGTTACTATAATAGTTATCTTCTGTAGTAACTAATATTATTAGCTAAGGAAATTTTTTTGAAAAGTCGTATATTTATGAAGGTATTGTTGATGTGGCATCGTCAAATATAGCATTTGTCCATAATTCGCCTACGTCGCAACACCATAGCTCTCTTCACCAACTTTAATATATATACTCCCTCCGTCCCGGAACTTGGTTCACAAACACTGTTTGCACTGGTTTTAAGGAGGGAGTATTATATTGAAAGTGTTGTGAGTGTGAAAATAAAATAGGAGAGAGAATGAGTGGAGAGAATAGTAAATTATAATGGTGTTGTGAGTATTAAAATAATGTAGGAGAGAGAATGAGTGGAGGGAATAGTAAAGATTCCTTTCCATTTTAGGTAAGTTTTAAATGTGTGAAGTAAGTTTTGGGACGCCCAAAAGGGAAAGTGTGAAGATTGTTCCGGGACGGAGGGAGTATATATATATATATATATATATAGATTTAGTTTCCACCAATAATTACTTGGTGACATTTTATATTTCTCATCAATCATCTTTTTTTTTTTTTTTGTAACTCTTTTTACTAATACCTTTGATTATCTCCCATTATCACTAAATTTGTATTTAGTTTTCATCAATTATTATTTGATAAGATTGTTTGACATATTCGTTAAGTTCACCATGATAGTTATAGTAATTGCTATATTTAACTAATAATATTAGCTTATACTCCCTCCGTTCCACCCGAATTTGGACAAATTTTCTTTTTGGGCGTCCCATCCGAATTTGGACAACCCAAAAAGGAAAGTTTATAATAATAAAAAAATGGGCATACCCCACTCACTCATTAACTCCACTCATTCTCCACCATACAATTTATTCAACCAACCACTATTAACTCCACTCATTCTCTCTCTTCATTTTCTACCACACATTTTTATTATCTTATTGTTATTTCTTAATCTCCGTGTAAAGTAACTTTGTCCAAATTCGGATGGGACGGAGGGAGTATTAAACTAAATGATAATAGTTACCCTATATAATTACTATTATGATTAACTAATACTATTAATAATAATAGTTAATCTATATAGTAACTATTATAATTAACTAATAATAGTAATAGTGATAGTTAACCTATATAATAATTGTTATGATTAAATAATATTATTAATAGTAATGTTAACATACTTCCTTCGTCCCGGACCTATGTGCCTAGTTTGACTTTTCACGTAAATTAAGGAGAGAGTATTATATTGAAAGTGTTGTGAGTGTGAAAATAAAATAGGAGAGAGAATGAGTGGAGGGAATAGTAAATTATAATGGTGTTGTGAGTATTTAAATAATGTAGGAGAGAGAATGAGTGGAGGGAATAGTAAAGATTCCTTTCCATTTTAGGAAATGTGCACGTAGGTTTGGGATGCCCAAAATGGAAAGTGTGCACGTAGGTATGGGACGGAGGGAGTATATAGTAACTATTATGATTAACTAATACTATTAATATTAATGTTAACCTATATAGTAACTATTATAATTAACTAATACTATTAATAGTAATTGTTAACATATACTCCCTCCGTCCCGGAGAACTTTACCCCTTTACTATTGACAACGGAAAATAAGAAATAATGTTATTAAAGTATGTGTTGTGAGTGGGAGGAGAGAGAATGAGTGGAGAGAATAGTAAATTTGAAAAGTGTTGTGAGTGGGAGGAGAGAGAATGAGTGGAGAGAATAGTAAATTTTTTTTTCCTTTTTAAGAAAGTGGGACTTTAAAGTGGGACGCCCAAAATAGTAAAAGGGGTAATATTTTAAGGGACAGAGGGAGTATTAACTATTATGATTAACTAATACTATTAATAGTAATATTTAACATATATAGTAACTATTATAGTTAACTAATACAATTAATAGTATTAGTTAACCTATATAGTAACTATTATAGTTAACTAATACTATTAATAGTAATAGTTAACCTATATAGTAACTATTATAGTTAACTAATACTATTAATAGTAATAGTTAACCTATATAATAACTATTATTATTAACTATTAGTATTAGCTAATAAGGAGAATATGAAGAGTCTTTAGATTTTGTAATGGTGATGAGGTGGCTTCTCCAAAAGCAAGAGTTTGCCTAAACATGTCTACGTGGCGAATATTTAGGCCTGCTCACCAACTTTAATATATATATATATATATATATATATATATATATATATATATATATATATTTGAGAACAAACTAACAAACCCCTACTACTACTTCTACTTTCCAAGAAATTTTCCCTTAATTTTAATTTATAAATATGTAAAATAATACTTACTAAATAAATGAATGTTAAAATTTTATATTAAGGAACACTCTGAAAATATTGTTTTTATACATTTTAATAGCTAAAATGTATAAATATTATTGTTATTCACTTTCTAAATATTTAGTTTAACTAATGAATGACGAAAAAAATTGGATAAAAAAATGTTTAGGGTCAGTTTTTATAAAATAGACATTTTTTTATTTATTTTTTGATTTTGAACCTTCATTTAAGGACAGGGAAAATATTAAAATTATTATTGATAGCATTTTTTCTAGTGCATCAATAGTAAGATTTAAATTCTTGACAATAGTTAATTGTTATAAAAATCAATATTCATTTAAATTAACTTTAAAAAACACACAATTTTTCCAAACTTGGGATACTAAATAATACTCCATCTTAACAACTTAATTTGAAACACAACCTGATGAGCCCGGATCTACTGGACCGGGCCCGCGCTCGGTCTGGTCCAAGGAACCAGTGACGTGGCAGTTCCTAGACCGCTGGGGGAAAGACCGCGGACAGATAGGCCCTTGAGGTCAAGACCGCATCCCTCCCCGCATTATCCCTATCAAAGCCCACAGGGATCCTGGCTGCTGGATCAGTGCCCGCAGGAGGCATGACCACATCTTCCGTGCCCGCGTCAAATGCCTTTGATCGCGGCCACGATGTTGACCGCGGGCACATGTCTGCTTCCCGGTTAATATCCAGCCTTACTGAGCAAGTTAGCTTACTGGCTCTGACATGCAAGTTGCCGGCTCCCCCATCACGCATTTAATGCAGCTCAGTCAGGCGCCTACTATTTCATTTAATGCGTCAAGCCATCTACACGGCTCATGTCCCTTTTAGCCATGTCCCCTTGACAGTCAATGTTCCCTCCCTGACATGGCCAATTAGCTGCGACACGTGTAGCTGGTCAAATACCAAAGTGCCCCCTAGGGCTGATCTCATTGCTTACATCAACAAGCACCTCTCCATTGCCTATAAATAGAAGACCTTTGTCCCCTTGGGCAAGGTAAGTTCCAAATATATTGAGTAAGCCCTGTTACTCTTAAAACCCTACACACACACACTCCAAGGTATTCAAAGCCTTATTATCTCAGTATTCTTACTCTCACACCCGAGGGCCTGAGTTGGAGTAACATCCAACTTTGACCTTAACGGTGCTTTTCTGTGTTGTGATCTAGGTACCTCAAACCACTAAATATATCCAGCCAGATATCCTTGAACCGCTCCTGACCCTGAAAAGCTTGGCGTCATCAGTGGTTCCATTGTCGGGAAGGAGACTTTCATTAGTTTTTCCCGTTTAAAATCTTTGTTTTCAGATACACCTTGTACTCTAAACAACTGACTATCAAAAGCTCTCCTTTTCAGTCATTTTCCTTCTCTTCCAAACATGTCTAGAATATTGGAAAACGTCGGTCATTTGACCCTAGAGGAGGATAACCAGGCCTCACCTTCTAATGTCAATAAGGGTAAGGCTACGACCTCTGTTTTTAACCGTATGGGGGCACGTTCTCAGCCGTCACACAGCCTTTCCCCAGCCCAGAGATCTATACACAAACTGACAGACGAGGCCCGAGCTGAAAAAGCCCAAGCCCTCCTAAATAATAGCCCAAATACTCCCCAAGCTCCTATGAAAAACACCGCCTTAAACACTCCACTCTCCCCGGAGCAAATCCTGAGAAGGACAGAAATTCTGGCCTCCAAATCCAAGCTGGTCACGGAGGCCATGGCCATCGCCGACGCTCAAATGGAGATGTTTGAAATAGAGGCCAACGGAGGGCTCCAGTTCCCTCAGGGGTCACAAAGGTTCTCCCAACGAGCTCCCCCTAAATCGCTTGCTAGTCAAGCTAGGGGGCAAACCGGGTTGAACCAACCCTTGAGCGCGGACAGCCGGCCAGACGCAGTGTGATGCATGTAGAGGATAGCGAGGAGGTTGGAGAAGAGGCCCAATCCAATCTACGTGCGAAGTCCAAAGCCAGACCCTTGGCTCCGGCCCGGGAGAAGGCCGTGACTCCACGAGCTAAGAAGCAGAAGGTTGATAATCAGAACCTTGAGTTTGTGGAATTTATGCAAAAAATGTGGGAAACCCATCAAAAGGCTGCCCAAAAATGTGGTTGCACCATGGATGCCTTCAGCGACAAGATCGCGCGGGCACCTATCCAGAAGGGGAAGCCCCCCCAGATGGATACATATGATGGTTCCAAGAACGCGAGGAGCCATATGGGACGATTTGAAGGGCAGATGGCACTGTTCTCCTCGGACGAATCCGTGATGTGCAAAGCTTTGGCTGCCACTTTCACGGGCAAGGCCCTATCCTGGATGCTGGCTCTCAAACCCCGATCCATCCACTCTTTCAGTCGATTCAGAAACCTTTTCCTTAATGCATTTGCTGGAGCCGGGGTGCCTGCTCGACCAAAGACAGATCTTGTTCGCGTCAAGCAGGCCCCCAACGAATCCACGAAAGATTACATCTCTCGGTTCAGGAAGGTGAGCGAGGAGATTGTAGACCTGGCAGAAGGGGATATTAGACTTTGCTTTGAGGGAGGCCTCAGCTCCTCCTTCCTAAAAATGAATTTTGCCTCCAGCCAACCAAAAACAGTGGAGGAAATGTATGAAAGGGCTTCTGCCATTGCATCCGCTGAGGAGCCCACTGTGCCCGCTCCCCGAGCTTCAGCAAAAGAAAGAATAAGCCAAGTCCAGGAAACCACCCCCAGAGCCTGTCCACACCAACAACCAGGGCAAAAACCGGGGTCGTGGGTCGGATAAACTCCGGAAGAAAGTAGAGGAAACAGTTTACACCGAGCTCACTGACCCAAGAGTGGTGATCATGAGGGCATCAGACTTTCCTCCTCCTCCCCCCATGCTCCAAAAACCAAATGAGAGGAGTAGGACAAAGTTCTGCGAGTACCACAATGACCACGGGCACGGAACTGAGGACTGCTTCCAGTTAAAGCGAATAATTCAGCAGAGAATCAACGACGGGGAGCTAACCAAGTGGGTTAAGGGCAATAACAACGCCCATAATAACAATAACCAGCAGCGGGCACGAAACCCCTGTGGTCCCGAGAGGGTGGAAAGAGACAATTTTGAGGATGAAGAGGGTGACTACAATATAAACTTCATTGGAGAGGAACCCCCCTCCAACAAACAGCTCTCCCTCCAAATCCGGACATTAGAGAAGGTTTTTTCCATCCCCGCAATGGCTCCGGAGGAAGAGCAAGAAATTGGGTTCAAAAGGAGTGAACTTGCCTCCTCCCTTTTTCATTCCACTCAGCCGCTCACCCTCAGAATGAGAATCAATCGGGCAAACATAGGCCGAGTGTTGATAGATACTGGAGCTGCCCTTGATATACTCTACCATACTTTGGTAGGAATGAGAATGACCGAAGCGCATCTTACTCCATATGCGGGCATGCTTGAAGGCTTCACGAATCACGCCGTGGGAGTAAAGGGGACGATTGTGTTTGAAGTAACTATTGGGGAAAAACCCATGCAGAAGGCGGCCAAAATCACATTCATGGTGGTCGATCTTCCTTCCCAATACAATGCCATTCTCGGTGTAACTGCTCAGGCCGAATTGGGAATAGTTGCTTCCGTTCCCCACCAAAGGGTGAAATTTAACACCCGGGCGGGGTTGCTACCATCAAGAACCAGCCCGGGAGATTCCTTCGAGCACTTGAGGAAAAAAGAAAAGCTAGTAAAAGCCAGACATCCTGCCCGCAGATAGAGGGCGAGGACAAACCAAAGAAAGGGAAGGCCCTTGCACTTGTGCCGCCACCCATTCCAATTGACATGCTTTCTTTTCATACCACTAAGGTGGAGCTCAAGACGAGCAGAAAATCCAAACAGTTGGCCCCTATCGAGGGAGGATACATTGATCGAGGAATTGAGGGAGAAATTGACCGCGATGTCATATACTCTATGGCAACACTGACCGGAGCTCAGGTCAATCCCCCAACTATTATCATTGACTCCTTGCACAATCGTGAAATCAGTGACCTTCAACCTAACGACGAGCTCGAGGAGGTGGTCATCAACCCCCACTTCCCCGAGCAAACTGTTAAGGTTGGGCTGGAAATTCACTGCGAGGAGAGAAGGATACTCATCGAGTTCCTTAGAGCAAATTGTGATGTGTTCGCTTGGAGGGTGGAGGATATGCAAGGAATCAGCGAGGACGTGATCCTTCATAAAATCAATGATGACCCATCCTTCAAAAACATTCATCAAAAATCAAGGTACTTCTCTCCGGAGAGAGAAATGGCGATCAAGGAAGAGGTGGAAAAATTACTCAAAGCGGGGATAATAAAGGAGATTACCTACCCAAAATGGCTGGCCAATGTGGTTATGGTCAAAAAATCCAACGGCAAGTGGAGGATGTGTGTTGATTTCACGGATCTCAACAAGGTGTGCCCCAAAGACTGCTTCCCTCTTCCTCGCATAGACAGGTTGGTGGATTCTATAGCCGGCCACAGAGTATTGAGCTTCATTGATGCATACTCCGGCTACCATCAGATCCAAATGGCTCCTGAAGATGTCCGCTCCGTTGCTTTCATCGCTGCGGGCAAGACTTATTGTTACACAATGATGCCCTTCGGGCTAAAAAATGCATGAGCCACATATCAGCGAATGGTCAATCTGGTCTTCAAAAACCAACTGGGCAGAAACCTTGAGGCCTATATTGATGACATGGTGATAAAAACAAAGGAAAACTCCCACGAGCTCGACGTGGAGGAAACCTTCCAAAACTTCCGCCGCAACAACATGAAACTAAACCCCCTGAAATGTGCTTTTGGGGTAAAGGCGGGCAAGTTCCTTGGATTCATGGTAAACCAGCGAGGAATAGAGGCTAATCCCGAAAAAAATAAAGCAATGCTGGACATGAAACCTCCTGCTTGCGTGAAAGATGTACAGAAACTCAATGGTCGCATCACCGCACTTGGCCGCTTCATCTCGCGGTCAGCAGAGAGATGCCTCCCCTTCTTCAAAACTCTAAAAGGGGGGGGGGAAGAAGCCTGATGAATTTTCATGGAATCAAGAATGCCATCAAGCTTTTGAAGAAGTCAAGACATACCTCGGGCAACCACCTCTACACAGCAGCTCGGTGCCCGGGGAAGAGCTTTTTCTGTTTTTAGCAGTTACTGATCTGACAGTAGCTACTGTTCTTGTAAGGGAGGATAATAACTCCCAAAAACCAGTTTATTATGTTTCTAAAGCCCTGTCCTCCGTAGAAGGGCGTTATCTTAATATAGAAAAGTTAGCTTACGCCTGTGATGTACCCGATTTTTGAAATCAAACGGAGTCGCCACGCCATTTTGGTTTTAAGGGCCAAAACTTTGAAAAATGCCCGAGATTAGAGATTTAGGTTCGGAGGTCACGTTACACGCCGGGAAGGACGTTAGTGTGCACCCGGAATGCCTCGTAAAACGAGTCTTCCAAGCTTAAAAACCATTTGTGTGTGTGTGTGTGTGTTACTTTGACCAAAATAATTTGAAACTGAGAAAAGTAAAAATTGGGATTTCTTTTTGAGACTTTGGACAGATATCATGATTTTTGGTGTGATTTTTGGGTTGAGATTTGACACTCAAAAGATTTTTGGAAGTTGAAAACCATTTCTGCCAGAATGAAAAAGGCAGTGGACACTTGATTTTGAAATGGACTTTAGGGCTTGAAAACTCCAGAATCTGGGAAAAGTCCGAGAATGAAAAATGTTCAAAACACCTTAAATAAGGTTTATATAAAGGAATTTTTCATTTTGGAGATGATTTGAGGGGTAAAAACCTTCTGGAAATCTCAGATATGAAATCTGAATTTCCAGAAACTGATGAACTGACCTTTAAAAGAAAATTTGAAAAAAGGAGTTTTACTCACGAAAATAAATAAAGTAAAAATATGTCTGGAAATATCTGGATGTTGGCTACAAAAAGTATTTTGTAGTCAACACCAAATTCCAAGTTTATGTATGTCCAAAAAATAGGAAAATGGACTGAGATCTCAGAACAATGCTACTGGACAGCAAGATGTTCTTGAGGAAAAATGTGATTTTTGGGGGATTTGCATCTATGTTCACCCCATTTTCATCCCTAGACTTGATTCCACTACTTTGTGTTAAGTGGTTATCATATTCAAGTCATCCTTGGGGAATTTTATGGGGTTTAAACATGTCCTTTGCAAAGGGAAAGGGGATATTTTGTAGAGATGAAATTAAAGAGACAAATCAACTAGAGATTTAAAATTTGGACCATTTGAGATGGTCATTCATGAAGATGAACTTCAAGATGACCATCTTAGGTCAAGACTTAAGTTAAATTAGACATAAAGCAAATCAAAATAAGAAGAACAAGATGAACAAGAGGTTAAAAGGGAATTTTAGGGTTTAGAGAAGGAGGGCTTTACCAATGGTGACACCCTATCTTCCTAGGCTTGGAATTTGACTTGAGGAGTATCAAGATTTGGTGTTTGACTTGAGGAGTATCAAGATTTGGTGTTTTGGAGTTGTGTTTGGGTGGATTCAAGGTTTGAATGTGTTTAGGGTTTGATGATAGAGTTGATCAAAGAGAAAACAAGTAGATAACACTTAAGTCCTCTATGTTTTCTCCCTAATCTTCCTCTTGAGTAGTGTTTTAAGCTTGAGCTTGGTGTGTTTAAGAGTGATATGAGAATGGTTGAAGTGAAATTGGGAAAGGTTCAAGAGAAAATGGTGGCAATCTAAGGATTCCCACTGTTTTCTCTCTATTTTTCGCCAAAATACAGCTTCTGTGAGTAAAAATGTGTTGTGTAAACTGAGAGAGGAGGGTTCAATTTATAGCCCTCTGAAATCTTCAATCATGTCCGCGCGGAGGGTATCGTAAACGTGTCTGGTGCATTAAATGCTGCTCCAGGCTTTGAACAGGAAGAATATTATTCAAAAAATTACAGCAGTTTGTTTTTCAACTTGCCTAATTCGGATTTTTCCAATTTTTTTGCTTTTTGAGATTCTTTTCTTGGTTTAACTTTAAATGGCAATGCCCACTTTACCCTTGCTTTGTTAGAAATGTTAGAAATTGTTAGAAATGTTAGGAATGTTAAAACTTTCGTTAATTTTCTAACGAAAATACTAACAAACTCAAATTGGAGCACTTACAACGCCTTGCTTGTATCTGCTCGAAAATTAAGAGCCTACTTTTCTGCACATCCTATAACTGTACTAACTGAGGCCCCGCTTAGAAAGGTTTTACACAAACCAGAGTCTTCGGGGAGAATGCTAGCTTGGTCTATCGAACTCACCGAGTTCCAGATCACCTACTCCCCGAGAAAGACAATCAAAGCGCAGGCCTTAGTTGATTTTGTGGTAGAATCATCATTTAAGTTGGCGGACAGCGACCTTGGAAAGAGAAAGCGGGCAGAATCAGAAGAAGCCCCAGATAGCCCGAGCACTAAAAATGTACAGCCAAAAGAGCGCCCGGAAGAAATATGGACTTTATTCGTGGACGGCTCTGCGAGCAGGTTAATTAGTGGAGCAGGCATACTTCTGATCGCACCCTGCGGGGAGAAATTCAAAAGAGCCTTGAGGTTCAAATTCGAAGCATCTAACAATCAAGCTGAGTATGAAGCAATTATAGCAGGCATGGAATTGGCAAGAGACTTGGGAGTTCAGAATATAGAGATCAACAGTGATTCTCAGCTCATAGTTAATCAAATTAGGGGGGAGTATGATACTATCAACCCAGTGCTAACTCAGTACTACGGGCTTGCAAAAACCCTCATAAAAAATTTCACCTACTATGAGTTGAACCAAGTCATGAGAGAGGATAATGTGGAAGCAGACCTCCTCTCCAGAATAACCGATCAAGAAATTGTTGAATTAGAGACAGATTGCCAGATTGAGTTCACGAAAAGACCTGCTATAGATCGAGTTCAGATAAACAATATTGAGGATCAAATAAGGGACTGGGTAGATGAGATCAAGGATTACATCGAGAAGCAGACCCTCCCCGAGGATCCAGTAAGGACTAGAGCCATCAGAACGGTGTCCGCGAAATACCTCGTCCTCGATGGGGTACTTTTTCGACGATCATTCACCAAGCCTTTGCTCAGATGTGTCAAAACTCACATAGTCACCAACTTACTCTATGAAGTCCATGAAGGAGTTTGTGGCGGACATCCAGGTGCTCGCACCCTCTCAGACAAGATCAAATTCCAGGGATTCTTTTGGCCCACAATGAGAAGGGATGCGCAGGAATATGTGAGAAAGTGTGATAATTGCCAGAGATTTGCGGACATCCCCAGACTCCACTACAAGGAAAAGCAACATTAGGGTCGGCCAAAATTCGTCCCAAAAAGCCCTATTCCCGTCCTTAATACTTTTAGGGACGGCATTTAGGACGGGAATAAGGGGTCCTAAATAACATGCGTCCTAATTACATTAGGGACCCCCGTCACCGTCCCTGTAAGGTTTTAAAGACGGGAAAAGCCCGTCCCTAATAATATTTACTATTAAATAAAATTTTTTATTTTTTTTTTGCGGGAAAAATTTGGCGGCAAAAAAAAAATTGGCGGGTCAATTTTGGAGGAAAAACATATTTGGGACGAGTTTTTTGAGACGGCAAAGCCGACCCTAATAATATTTGCCGCCAAAAAAAAATATTGGCGGGTAATAATTAGGGACCAGGTCCCCGTCCCAAATGTCATTTTGAATTAATTAAAATGTCGCCCAAAAAGTCAAAATCTAAAATATTTATCATTCAATAACTAACTGACAATATTTCCTAATTTACAAGATCCAAATACATAAATAAACACACACAAACTCATGCATACGACACCACCAAAATCAAGTATATAAACCAAAGATAATCAACTACATCATCCAAATAAAGTCATCAATTAACCAAAACAAAATCAGATTCTTTAGAAGTAGTTCGAATCTCTATTTGAAATAATTTGACTAAATAAGTTTCTAACTAGTTCTAATCATCTAAATTGCAAATGATGTAGTCAAACAAAGTATTTCCCAAAAAATTGCTGCTTCATCATATCGTTCCTTGATCGAGCTCTTCATGTAAACCAATATGCCACACCTTGGACCTGCAGTTGTAGGAATTACAGGGATAACTTCATAAACTGACCCATCAAGGCATTTACTGAAAGATAAATTAAATGACAAGTGTACAAAGGTGATTATTCATAAGTAACTTGTTAAACCAAGCAAGACTTTATCAACTTGCAAACATTTCAATACTGATATATTTCGAATATCAAACCTGCAAAAGGCAACTTGAAAAATGTACCTCTTTACAAAGGACACTTATCTTCTTGCACCAGAAAATGAGCCAACTGAACTTTACAAAGTATACCTATCTGCCAACTCCAAAAACACCTTCCCTGGTAATTACAAACTCACAGCACATATATGGTAAATGTGGTGCGAAAACAATATGAAGTTGCCTTGATTTCTGTCTACAAGCAAAATTGCTACAACCAACATCAATCAAACTGTTTCCTTCACTCTCTACCACGTCATTTCGCGAGATGAACATTCTTGAATTAACACAATTAGCCCAAGATAGCCCCAAAGCAGGAGAAACCCGTCTCCCAGATGAATACAAACAACTCAAGTTCCCGATCCTCAACCCGTTTACCCCCTCAGTAGACCCCATAAAATCAACCACCTGATTAGTAATGACAACTGCTAGGCCAAATTTCTTAGCCTGCGATTTTAACTTGGCAGAAATCTTGAAAAATAGAGTCGATCTCCGCTTAAGATCACTAGGCGTATTATCAAATTCAGACCGAAATAAAGCTGCAATTGAATCAATAACGATTAACTTAACTGGTAACCTAGAAGTTGGGTTTGCAAGAATTGGATCGAGCCGGAGCAATACATCGAGCAGGTGGTCTGCGGAGTGTAACAGGTGGACCAAACGAAAAAAAGAGAGATTCAACAATCCCGAACAGTATAGGTAACATGCTCATAACCCAAATCATTCCAAACGATAATAATCACATGCTCCAGTGCGCTCTTCAAGGTTTACTCAAACGAGAAAAGTTAAGCACCAAAGAGAAAGTGTATCATAGTAAATTATTCCCTCATCGTGCTGTAAATCAGCGATATACACACTACAGTCAGAATTTCAGAGAGAGAGAGAGAGAGTTGTTGAGAATTGAGGAGAAAGAAAGCAGATCTGAGAAGAGAAGAATTGGGAAAGGAATTTGTGAGTATTCATTCATGATCTCACACACGCCAATCCTTCCTCTTTTGTTACAACAGCTCAACGGCCAAACAAGAAAAGGAAATATCTAACTAACACCCAACAACATACATACTAAACTAAACGACGGCGTATGAGTAAAACCCCAACGACACCGTTTAGACTTATTACAAATCAACTACGACTTAACGGTAACATTGCCCAATTAATCCCCAATTCAAACCCTAATACGTAACAATTTACCTACTGAGGCTGAATCATTCAGCATTACTCGACTCTGTTAACTGTTTCAAGTTGATTTAAGTGACCTTACCTGGTTTGGACGATAGCCAGCTGGGTTGTTTTGGGGACTTATAGACTTGATTTACAAAATAAATCAGAGTGGGGTTTTGGGGACTTATAGACTTGATTTACAAAATAAATCAGAGTGGGCATTTTCTTTTCATGTTCCATTATTTAAGCTTATGAGATACTTCCATTATTAGCATAACATTTTTCCTTATCTGTTTTTATGACATGCCTGCAGAGATGCATTTGTTGACAAAAGATATTCCAACTCAAATATATACAATTTTAAAGCAACCAGATCTTAGACACTTGACTCAGGTATTCAAATGACTTTATATTTATATCAATAAATGATGGTTGCTTGATTGAAAAAATAAACCATTCTTTCTCTTTTTCAGGTTTGGAGAGTGAAAGGAGGTCCATATGTGTTCAAGCCTTCACCTGCCTCTAGTTCCCTCTTTGGACATTCGTTTTGGGTTTGGAGAGTGAAAGGAGGTCCAAACTAAGTAACTTTTATCAAACCCATGCATCTCTATATGTATCCTTACCATCTCTAGATTGTGGTAATAACGATTGCGACACTTACTACACCTGGCAAGAAATCACATCTCAGTGGTATTTTCTCTCTAAGCAAAGGTTAAGAAAGCTTCAACCCCATCTTTGTATTGCTTAGAAGTCCTATTTCGTAGTACAATCCAACTCTTATCCATAACCATCAGTAATGCACTGTCACAAATAAAAATCAAATCATTCAACATAACATGTCATAAGAGTGGAATTGAAAAGTTCCAAAAAAAGAAAAGGTTTTTACGCTTAAAAGACCAAACTTTGTTGTCCTTAAAAATCACCGTATGCCTCTAATTATAAACCAATATAATGAAGATATTACTGAGCAAATATGTACCACGTAAAATGAAAAACATGCAAAGATTTGATATACCGCCTTTTACCATAATCAACATTATAATATATTTTCTCATCCACAATTTCATTTCAAAATGCACAAATCACAATAGCAAAATAATACAGAGCAACTACAATCAAAACGAAAATATGCATCTAATCTCACTCAAATTACCATCAAGTCCATAGATCAAAAATCAAAAATACAAAACTTATACAATCAATATGCAAATAAAACTTAACAGGGAATCAAGGCCGATGAAGATTTGAGTATATAGTTAAAAAGTGGAAAGATGTGGAAGTTAACAAAAAAAAACATTTAAGAGAAGAATGAAAAACAACAAATAAGAGACAAGTTGAGCTTACAATGCCCTAACGCCACACCAACGAAAGCCGCGTGATACTCAAAAAATTGGCGTTGGATGCCTGTGCCTGCACGCAAAGAGCAAAGAAGCTAAGTCCAACCCAAAATGTAGCAACCGTAAAATGTGCATTATTAGAACAAAATATTCCACATCCAATTTATAGATTTATTATTGATCTGAATACTAATTTGTGCAATTTCAGATTCAAATTGTTTCCATGAAACAATTGATTCCCATACACCAAAATTATTCGAAAATACCAAAATAGCTTCTAAACATGGATTCAAGAAAAGTCATAACATATCAAGGCAATATTACGGGAACCTAATCTCAAGAATACAAATTGAGAGGAAAGATGATCTTACCTGGGTTGGATAGATAATCAACAAAATCGTTGGAGGAATCGTTCTCGCTGGAAATAAGAAAACCGAATTTAGGTACTAATAATAGCAAATATCCCGATTATGTTTCAAAATTGAAGAAGTGAACTCATAATCTTAAGAATACAAAACTGAGAGACGACGCAACTCGAGAGATTGATCGGCGAACGCGATTGATTTTAGGGTTTACGCCGGTTGATTTGCTAGAGGGAGTGAAAGAGGTCGCAGCGTATGGAATGGAAGAGAGATTGATCGCCGATCTCGTTGATTTTAGGTTTACTCCGCTGGATTTGCTAGAGGGAGAGAGGTCGCACGCGAATGGAAGAGAGAATAGGGAGAACACGAACGGTTTGCGTTTCTTTTTTCTTCTTTTCCCTTTCTTTTTTTTTTTAAGCTTTTTAATTTAATTAGCACCGTCCTTTTTTGGCCCATTGCTGACCCAAATTAAAAGTTGAAGTTAAATGTCTTATTTAATAGATAATAGGGACTATTAATTTTTCCCGTCTCAAAAAGTGATGTCCCTAAAAATGACTTTTTTAGTAGTGTACCATCAACAGAGCAAACTTTGGTTATACCATCGTGGTCGTTTGATACGTGGGGGATTGATCTCATTGGACCATTCCCAACTGCTCGAGGAAACATCAAATATGCTGTGGTGGCCGTGGATTACTTTACCAAGTGGACAGAAGCCAAGGGTTTAGCCACTATCTCCGAGGAGAATACCATCAATTTTGTCCACGACCACATCTATTGTCGATTTGGGGTCCCCCGAGCAATAATTTCGGACAATGGCACTCAGTTCTCCGCAAAATTTACTGCTGAATGCGTAAGAATGAAAGTGCAACACCGTAAGTCTGCAGTTGCTTACCCTCAAGGAAATGGCCAAGCTGAGGCCGCGAACAAGCTAGTCCTGACCGCCCTAAAGAAAAACTTGGAAGGGCGAGGAGGACGATGGTTGGACGAGCTCCAGATCGCATTATGGGTTGTCCGCACCACAATAAGAAATTCTATAGGAGAAACTCCTTTCTCGCTCACGTATGGGTCAGAGGCAATGGCTCCAGTTGAGGTAGCCCTACTCTCGTACAGAGTCACATACTTCGACGAGTCTCAAAAAGAGGCAAACAGAAGGTGTGACCTGGACGATCTCGAAGGAAAGAGAATGCGGGCATATGAAAAAATGGTGAACTACAAGCAGAAGGCGAAGAAGCACCACGACAAAAGAGTAAATAGGAGGAGTTTTTCAGTTGGAGATTGGGTGCTCAGAAGCGTAGAGGTCCAAGGGACCCAACCTGGTTTCAACAAACTGTCCCCGAAATGGGAGGGTCCGTATGAGGTCACCAAAATAATCAAGGAGGGCACCTACATATTGCGACCAAAGGAAGGAGAAGAGCTTAAGCACGCTTGGAATAGCGATCACCTCAGAAAGTACTTCTTTTAATATCTTTGTAAATTTTGGAAGGAGTATAGACCCCTATATATATATAAGTGTGAAGTTGCCATCAAATTTTGGTGCAAAATAGTCATAACACCTTTCCCACCAGCCTCAAAAGCTGAGGTGGATACCCGCAAGCGGATGCCAGTAGGTTCAAGAGCCAACATATGAGCTCCTACCTACTGATGCGCAACGATCCCTTAAGATCCGCAAGCCTATATGGGTACAAAGATCCATTACGATCCGTACTCGATCGCGGGGAGGATACCCTGTCCTGCCCGTGTGACACCACCAAGAATAAGTGGATATAGATGCCAGCGGGGACAAAGGCCAAGGCCCTAACCCGCTCAGTGCGCGAAGGCCCTCGTTAGGGCCGTTACTCGTATGCCCGTATGTAACAAAGGCCTACATATAAGCCCGCTTACATGATCGCCACAAGACCCTCACAAAAAACTCTAAGGGGTTTTGAATAAAGGGTCAAAAAGCGTGAACCACCAATAAGTGGATACGGATGCCTGTAGGTTAAAGGGCCGCTATGCTAAATATGCTCCTACCTACTGATGCGTAGACTATAGCCTCACGGCCACACTCTGCATGCCCTATGAAGTTAGCTTGCCTTGGCTGCCTTTGACTTACACCACGGCTCGCAAGGCTGGGAATAAGTGTAAATGGATGACAGTGATCAAAAGAGTTTTACAAAGCCAAACAGACAAAGGGGTTAAGGCCCCAAAGTTTGCCACAAGGCCAAACAGACGCGATCACAGACAAATAGGGCTGACTCTCACAAAAAATTCAAGTGATTTTGAATAAAGAGTTAGGAAAACTCAAAAAATACGGGCAAAGGGCCTACTAAGCTTTTGACCGCAGAAGGAGAGTATAAAGTTTAATTGCAAGTCAAAAACGCTAGAGAAAGAGCAAGAATGCAAGTACCAAGGTACTCAAAAATTGCGAACACTCAAAACAGCCTACAAGACAAGCAATTAAGAGAATAGTTACGAAAAAATGCCTCTATTAATAATGAGAAAATATTTACAAGGGTCCTACCATCTATTACAACAAGAAAAAACAAAAAGCCTATACTAGAGGAGTTTGGTCCTTGGGGTCCTCGGTGGCCGCACCCTCTGTGCCCGTTTCTGTGGCCGGGGTTGGAGAAGGAAGGTTGTTCACGAGAAGCTCTGTTATGGGGTCAGATGAGGCCTCAGCAGAGACCGGAGTGGGGGCTGCCCGCTGAGAAAAGAGATCACCTATGGCAGGCCCATTTGGAAGAACGCGAGCCAGGGCATCCCCAAGTGATATCGGGTTTTCCCCAAAGCGCAGCTCATCCAGCTCGGCGATCAGGCCAAGGGCAGTTACTTCTGCCACAGGGGGCAAGGAGGCCGCGGCGGACAGCTCCAAGCCCTTGACCTCTTCCTCGGACAGAGGAACTAACGCATGCCCGGGCACGCACTCCGCGTCAGTAGCAACCAGTGAGCCGATCACGGCCAACTCCTGCACGGAAAACTTGCCCGTGGCCGCGAAGTTCCGAATCTGTGTTCGGACCCCGGCCTCGTACTGAGCCAAATTCTCAGAGTTGAGCCAGTTCTTAAAGTCTTCGGAGTTTTTATACTCCTCAACCGCTTCCTTGCGGGCTTCAGCCAGCATCCTCTCCCTCTCCAAGTCAAACTGCGTAAGGGGTAGCAGCTTCTCGGAGAGCTCATCCGCCTTGGCCTCCAGGACCTGGACTTGCTTCTGAGTGGCCTCCAGCTTGACCGAGAGCTCGTTATTTCTTTGCTCAAGGTTGAGCTTCTGCCCGCGGAGCTCATCCCGCTGACCCTTTGCCTTTTCCAGGCTCTTCTCCAACTCCGTCACCCTATCCTGGAAACCCTTCAAGTCGGTCTCCTTAGTGGACAGGGCTTTCTCCTTAACATCAAGGAGGGAGTTCAAGGTTCCCACCTTCTCCTGAGCTTGCTCCAGCTCACGAAGCTTGCCCGCCATGTCTTTTGTGTTGTTTTCCAACTCAGCGGACAAGCTGTCGCAGCATTCCCGAAGCCGCATAACCTTATTTCCCACCTGCGAGGAAGATAGTCAGAAATATGTTGATGCAAAAAGCTAAGTAAAGAGACAGGCAGAAAGGTCCCTACCTCGGTGAGGGCAATCCCAATATCTCCCATCAAGGCTGACGGGTTCTCCTTCTCCGCCACATTCTGATAAAAATCAGGGGCATAGAGCCTGTTGATAAGCCCGATCCCCACAGCAGAATTGTAGGATGATCGGCATATAAGTCCACCCCTGTGATAGCGGGCACATCTCCCACCGGCTTCCTCTTCTCCCATGTCTCCTCGCGGGTGGCCAGGGAAGAGATCGGATAGGCTGTCGAGCAGATGGTCCCCGCAATAGGGGGAGCAGTGGTGGAAACGGAGGCAGAGGCGGTAGAGCCCCGAACTTGAGTGTCCCCCACTTTCTGGGACTTGGAGGCCCTCTCCCTGTGCGCAAGATCCGCATCTCTATCAGTCCTCTTCTTGGACTGCTCTTGGTTATGCTCGGAGGCAATAGTGCGGCCTGGAGAGGGTGCCCGGATAGCATGGGCTGGAGGAGGACCCCTGGGGGGTGGAGGCAGATTCCCCGTGGTAGGGATAACCTTGGGAGCAGGCAGAGGCTCCCCGCTCTTCCTACTTACCACGGGCACAGTTTTATCCTTGCCCGGGACACCTCCCAATTCATTTTGCCTCCTCAAGGCAGCTTCCCTATTGGCCTTGTTGTTCTTGGCCTTCATTTGAGCAGCACTTAAGAGGGCCATCAGAAGTTATACTCTTCTGGATCTACTCTGGAGGAAAAGAAAAATGGTTAGAAGATAGTTCGAAAAATCAGAGGCAAAATAAATTGGCAACAGTTTTATAAAAGAATCAGAGACCGATGAGTTCGGGAGGATCGCATTCAGCGCCCAACATACAGGTCTTACAGTCGGCCTCAAACTGATAATGCTCGTGCACCCGCCAATCAGGGTCACGGGGCATAGGCTCTATTTCTACTCTGGGGGCATGTGGGGCGCCCTCCCTGCGAGGAGCCACCCCCGAGTAGATCAAGAGGGGCTCAGACTCAACTATGGAACCCACTTCATAAACGGGCTCCTCCTCGCTGTCAAGATAGGTGGCCAGATGTTTCTCTATGGCACAGCTGTGATGATGTGCCACCAAATTTTTTTTTCGAAAGGGTTAACTTTGAAATTTTTCGCTTCTTTGAAAAACCAATCGAAAAAAGACCGGAGTCGCCACGCCATTTTTGTTTTAAGGGCCAAAACTTTGAAAAATGCCCGAGATTATAGATTTGAATTCGGAGGTCACGTTACATGCCGGGAAGGACGTTATTGTGCACCCGGAATGCCTCGTAAAACGAGTCTTCCAAGCTGAAAATCATTTGTGTGTGTGTGTGTGTTTTGGCCAAAATAAGTTGAAACTGAGGAAAGTAAAAATTGGGAATTCCTTATTAGACTTTGGACAGATCCCATGATTTTTGGTATGATTTTTGGGTTGAGTTTTGGTACTCAAAAGATTTTTGGAAGTTGAAAACCACTCCTGCCAGAATGAAAAAGGCAGTGGACACTTGACTTTGAAATTGATTTAATGGCTTCAAAACTTCATAATATGAGAAAAATCAGAGAATGAAAGTTGTTCCAGACACCTCAAATAAGATTTATATGAAAGAATTTTTCATTTTGGAGAAGATTTGAGGACTCAAAACCTTCTGGAAATCTCAGATATGAGATCTGGACTCCCAGAGACTGGTGATCTGACCTTCAAAAGAAAATTTGGAAAATGGAGTTTTACTCACGAAAAAAATAAAGTAAAATTATTTCTGGAAAGCTATGGATGTTGGCTACAAAAAGTGTTTTGTAGTCAACACCAAATTCCAAGTTTATCTGTGTCCAAAAAATTATACCATGGACTGGGGTCTTAGAAAATTGCTACTGGATAGCAATTTCTTCTTGCAGAAAAACATGATTTAAAAGGGGATTTGGCATCCATGCTTGTCCCCATTTCCCTAGGTTTTGATTAGTGATCACTTGACATTTTAGTGGTGAATCAACTATATCAAACCATCCTTGGGGTACATTAGGACTAAGCACTTCATTTGCTTGGGAAGGGGAATTTTATCCTTTGAAAATGAGATTTGATGTATGAAAATGAGTTTTAGGGTTTTGAAAATGTGTTTTCTTTGCAAGTAAGTAAGAATGATTTGAAAATAATGTTGATCCTTGTAGAAGATCATCCATGGAGATGAACTTCCATGGTGATCTTCTTGGATCTAAGACAAGATGATGAACAAATTATATTTTGGAGTTTGAAAATGTATGCATGAAGGAGTTTAGGGTAAGGAGAAGGAGGGTTTACCAATCTTCTTTGTGTTTTGGAATTTTTGGCTTGAATGTAAGAGTGTTTGAGGCTTGAATATGAGAGTGTTTGAGTGAGTGTGATTTTGGGTGAATAGTTGAGAAAAAGGTGACAATTCTAGAGAATTCTCACTGTTTTCTCACTATTTTCGCCAAGGTGCAGTTACAAATTGTGTTTCTTCTCCTCTATTTCTGAGACTGAAGGCCTCAATTTATAGCCCTCTGAAAAATACAAAACCATCCGCGCGGACATGATCAGCAGCGTGCACTGTTCATTAATTACAGCTTCAGGCTTTGGACACAAGGAATAAAATTCAAATTAAGCAACAGAAAATGTCCCAGCCATTTCTATTTCGGGTTTTTGACCATTTCTTTTGCTTTTTTGATTCTTTCTTTGGTTTATCCTTTTTTGGCAATCCCTAATCTACCCTTACTTGGTTAGAAATGTTAGGAATGTTAGGAATTGTTAGGAATGTTATAACTTTCGTTAATTTTCTAACGAAAATACTAACAAGCTCAAATTGGAGCACTTACAACAGCGCAACCCGTCGGCAGAGGATGGGTCTGGATAACTACTAGCGGCCACCTTCATCGGGACTGGACTTGAGGGTTTGGAGAAGGGCCAGCCAAACTAGACTCGATGACCAAGACATCCCTCTGGTTCCATTGGTCAAATTTGTTCGATGGGGGAGAGAAGGTCCGGGTGGAGTAGTTCCTAGCCTTCAAGCTCAGGATGCCACGACTAATCTGATTCTGGTAATAAGCATAAAGCCTGGCAAGGGTAGGTTCATAGCCCAGGAATCTACAAACAGTTATGAAGGAGACAATAGCCCTGATGGCGTTAGGAGTCGAGTGCGTAGGCGGCGGACTATTGAACTCCAGGAAGAAGTAAAAGAAAGGGTCCAGAGGCAGCCTCAAGCCATTCTCAAACTGGGCCCCATAGAAAACGCAGGCTCTGTTGTCCTCGCGGACATCTGCTATGGTTTCTGGCCGCAGCTTATCCTTATCCTTCAAATGAACATGCCCAAGGGTGCGGACACGGAAGGAGTTACGGTCAACATTGTACACCTCATAAATCTCCTCCTCCCAGTCAATGGTAGCCACTTCCTTGGCTTTCTTACTGCGGCCACGGCCAGGATTCACTACAGCAGCTGGCCGCTTGCCTTTATTCCGGGCAGGGGCCACAGCTACCTCCTCCTCGGAGTCAAAATCCTCAAAGGCATCCACAATCTCCGTGGTCTCAACAGCCTTCTTAGAGGTCCCCGCGGCCCTTCTATCCTCAACCTTGCGGTCATCCTCCTCGGTCTCCGAGCTCGTTGAGCCAAAGAGACCTGTGGCATCACCGCAGGCAGAGGTCGCTTCAGTCTCATCCTCCCCGCCTCCGGTCACCTCAAAATTCAGAGGCTCCAGCTCCTCACTGCTGCTCAGTTCGATTGGGTTAGCACTAGGGGCCCCGGGCACAACATTGGGAAAGATGGTACTCAGGGGCAGAACATCTAAAGGGTTATTCAGGTCCCCGGTGCTCGGTGCCCGCACGGCATTGGTTTGATCGAGATCCATTAGTTCACACTTCTCCCAGTCAGTTATTTGGTCGGGGACACGGATCGCTCTTCTCACAAGTTCAACGACGTTCAGAGCCTGATCTCTCTCGCGGGAAAACCTTCACAAAACCCCCATCACAAAATTTCTTAGCCTACGGGTATCCCCCAACACCAATACGTCACGGTTAAAAATGTACTTCCTCTTGGCCTCCCACAACCGGGGTGGGACGAACGGCCCCCAATCTGCTTTCTCACAGAAATACAAAAAACACCTAAGGGACAGCCTTATCCACCCCAGACCTACCTTCCTTAAAATTCCCCCCGTCCGTTTACAAATGGCGAAGATATCAGGGGTGGTTCCATCTCCTAATTCTATGGGACGGCGGGGTCCAAATTCACGAGTGGTCATTGTTCAAAACCCAGAGAAAGAAAACAGAAAGAGATGAAGAAGAAACACCCCAACAATTACTTACGAAGAAAAGCTTGAGGGTTGGATTCGAAGAACACTAGCACAGGATTCGCAGCGAAAATTCTCTCTCTAAGCTCTTTGAAGGTTGGGGAACGGTAAAAAGGGTTTGAGGTTTAAGGGTTTGGTATTTATAAGGCCTACCTATACGGGTTAACCCGTTAACCCGTATTAATTAGCCCACAAACCGTTCCTCGAACCCTGAACCGTCTCCAACGTTTGAAATATTCGAAAATTCCGCCGGTTAAACATTTATTACCCCTCTCAGATGATTGACACGTACCCCTGTACGTACCACGCCCCGTCTTTTCATCTGCCAAGGGGCCCACTTGATTAACCGGGAGGCACAGCATGCAAGGGACCACGTGTCTCTCACTGGTGTCTCCCGAACGTCCCCATAAGCCCATGGGGCGAAGCAACTACCAACAAAAACGTCAACACTGGTGCTCGCTCGAGGAGCGATCTGGACAACCCGAGCTTCTAGTACTCCTCACTCAGACCATAAATAATCACACTTGGAGCTAGGGGCCATTGATGAGCCCGGATCTACTGGACCGGGCCTGCGTTCGGTCTGGTCCAAGGAACCAGTGACGTGGCAGTTCCTAAACCGCGGACAGATAGACCCTTGAGGTCAAGACCGCATCCCTCCCCGCATTATCCCTATCAAAGACCGCATGGATCCTGGCCGCTGGATCAGTGCCCGCAGGAGGCATGACCACATCTTCCGTGCCCGCGTCAAATGCCTTTGATCGCGGCCACGATGTTGATCGCGGGCACATGTCTGCTTCCCGGTTAATATCCAGCCTTACTGAGCAAGTTAGCTTACTGGCTCTGACATGCAAGTTGCCGGCTCTCCCATCACGCATTTAATGCGGCTCGATCAGCGCCCTCTTATTTCATTTAATGCGCCAAGCCATCTACACGGCTCATGTCCCTTTCGGCCATGTCCCGGACGATCAATGTTCCCTCCCCGACATGGCCAATTAGGCTGCGGACACGTGTAGGCGGTCAAATACCAAAGTGCCCCTAGTGATCTCGTGCTTACATCAACAAGCACCTCTCCATTGCCTATAAATAGAAGACCTTTGTCCCCTTGGGCAAGGTAAGTTCCAAATATATTGAGTAAGCCTTGTTACTCTTAAAACCCTACACACACACACTCCAAGGTATTCAAAGCTTTATTATCTTAGTATTCTTACTCTCACACCCGAGGGCCTGAGTTGGAGTAACATCCAACTTTGACCTTAACGGTGCTTTTCTGTGTTGTGATCTAGGTACCTCAAACCACTAAATATATCCAGCCAGATATCCTTGAACTGCTCCTGACCCTAAAAAGCTTGGCGTCACCACAACCGTTCTTTAAAGATGAAGAGATATTTTCACAAAGAATGTTGGAGTAATAATTAAAAAGGTGGATAAAAAGCTACTCTTTCCATCTCTAAATAAATATTCAAATTTTACTTAAAAAACTCTCTAAAAATGTATGTTTTTATAAATTTTAATGATAAATATGCATAAATTTTCTCGTTATCCATTTTCTAAATATCTAGTTTTACGACAATAAATGAATAGCGAAAATACTTGATAAAAAACGTTTAGGAACAAAGTATTTACAAAAATGACATTTACTTTAAGGGTATGTTTGGCAACCTCAATTTCAAGATTTGAATTTGGAATTGAATGAACAAAATGAATTTCGTGGAACTAATTTAACCCTTTCAATTCCAATTCAATGAATTGGAATTGAGTTGCCAAACATACCCTAATTTTTGTTATTAAATTTAACTATTTATTTAAAGACGGAGGAAATAGTTATAAAAAGATGGAAATATTATCTAGTGGATTAGATTATACAATCCTCAATCTATAAATGCCACATTTTCACATTCATATTCATATTACTCTCTCTGTCTCTGTCTCTGGTATGAATGAATGTGAAAGGAAATTAGGAAGATCTCCGACATTCTAGCACCACTACCATCTCCATCATCCTAAACATTCCCTCTCCAATTTCTCTCTCTCTCTCTCTTCTCTCTCTCTCTCTCACACACACACACACACAAAGTGAACATATAAACACACATACACATAGTCAAGCATACACAAATGAGTGATTGACGCCCACAAAACAAATTCATAACCCCCACCCACTCATACAAAGTCTCCACTCTTAAATATTCATGCTCATCAATCCATATCCTTAATTTCTTTTTATAAATATCTCTCTCCCCCATTTCCACACACATATATATATATATATATATATATATATGTATAGATCGATAGATTTCAAATAAATATAGTAGAGATATATAGATATAATGGTAATGTTGGGAGGAGGAAGAAGAAGAAGCCTTGGGAAATTTGTGGGGATTTTTGTGGTCATAATTGGACTAATTACATTTCCCACATGTTTAGTTGCACAAAATATCTCCAGGGCAAGTTTTCCAAAGGGTTTCGTTTTTGGTACTGCTTCTTCTGCTTACCAGGTTTCTCTCTCTCTCTCTCTCTCTCTCTCTCTCTCTCTCTCTCTCTCTCCACACACAGAAAAACACCTCACACCAATTTTCGTAAAAAAAAAAAATCCAGTCAAATGCATCATTTTCCTTACTATAAATAAATATTCAAATTAAAAAAAAATATTCTATTTAAGAGCAAATCAAAAAATAAAGAGTTTTTTTTTAAAAAAAAAAATCAAACAGAGATTATATTACGGCAAAATAAAAATTAGGAACTTTGGCGTACCAAAATACAGAAAATATAAACATGAATGTCACATGTCATGTAAGATCAAATGAGACAGTTGCACAAGAGTTTATCTCAATTCTATTATATCCGATATTTAAGTACATCAGTGCATCCAAAATCTTGTAAAAAGGTCATTTTTTATGATGTCTCATTTTAAAAGCTAGAAGAGAAATTAAAATTTTGACCTTATAATATATGAGCCTCAATTCTTACCACAGTCATTTATTTGAAACGAATCTTTAACTTTAATATATGTAAACATTTAATCTATGTACATACATGCAAGTTTCTAAAAAAGCGGATCGGCGAAGTCGGGCAGCGTAGCGAGGCTAATTGAAATTAGTCGGGGCGCAGGCGACAGAAGCCAGGCGTTGAAAAGGGGCCTAGATGCCTTTAAACGAGGTCTTTTAAAAACACTGCATACATGTGAATGTGAATGTGAATAGCTTTTCTATTTTTATTGGTTTGCGCGTGACAATTGAAATCAAAATAAAGGCAATAAGTAGCAAAGGACCATAATTGGATATGTATATAAAAATTGACAAAGAAAACGACCCATAACTGCATAAACATCACCATGTCATGCTCTATCCCCCATCACTCACCAATTATTTTCCCCCCGGTAATAAATTCCCTAGTTCCACGTAAATATATATTTATTTTATTTTTTGTCCATTTTATGTAATTATAAATTACTGAAAATGTCAAAGTTTTTTAAATTTATGTTCAATAAAACCCACTTATCATACTCACAACAATAATTCACTTACTATTTATCTTACTAATTCCCTCTCATATTTTTTACTTTTTATACTCACAACATTTTGTTCACTCATTCTTTATCCTCTTATTATACTTTTTTTTTTCCTTAATTATTGTGTCCAAAATTTGATTCACACTCGTGTGAGACGTAGGGAGTACCGTGTTACAAATATTACAGTTAATTTGTTAAGATTTTTAAAATATATTTTACTTATTTATGTCATTTACGAAAGAGTAGGTCTTGTGAAAAACTAGTTTTCTCAAAATGTTATGAAAAAATTAGTTTTTAATTATCCTCGTAAAATTCTAAATTTTGTTAGTCGACGATCACTTAACTGTACAATCCGTAAGAAAATTATGATATTTGCAGTATGAAGGAGCAGTGAAGGAAGATGGAAGAGGGCCATCAATATGGGACAAATTTTCCCACTCATTTGGTAAATTTCTCATTCTACACTCTTACATACTAGCGCGAAGATCCGTTTTCTTAATTTGAAGCTATCGTATTATTGTCGCACTTCTGATTTATCTGATACATATTATTCCATCAATTTCAGGTAAAATAACTGATTTTAGTAATGCTGATGTTGCTGTTGATCAGTATCACCGTTATGACGTAAGTACTCGACCCCTCTCTCTCTCTCTCTCTCTCTAAAAGATCATAAGCTACTTCTGATGATATACTTGTTCTTAAACAGGAAGATATACAACTTATGAAGGATATGGGAATGGATGCCTACAGGTTTACAATCTCTTGGTCAAGAATTTTCCCTAGTAAGAATTTAGCATATAATTCCAGCATAGTTTTGATTCAAATAGTAATCTCGATAATAAATCAGTAAAAGCTGAAAATCTCGTTTAAGTTATCCCGCTCATGAGGTATATATAATGGTCTTAAACAAGAACTGATAAATACATAATAACTTCCATACTTCACATGGCTTCATATTATGCAGGACTTTATATAAAAGATTCTGAATTGGTGTTCTGTTTTGTATGTCAGATGGAACAGGCCAAGTCAATCAGGCCGGAGTTGACCATTACAACAAATTCATCAACGCGTTACTAGCCAACGGTACATACTCTTTACAGACTTGTAGCCATAAGAAACTTTAAATTCTGCAGAAAATCATTTCTTATCGCGTTCATTTCAAATTTATGCAGGAATTGAGCCCTATGTGACCCTTTATCATTGGGACCTTCCACTAGCTCTAGAAGATAGCTATAAAGGATGGCTTGATGGTCGTATTGTGTAAGTACATAATGCTCTAGAACCTTCTAAAAAGTTCTTGTCGGTGTTTTAACGCAATATTTCTCATTTCCAGAAAAGATTTTGCAACGTATGCGGAAACATGTTTTGAGAAATTCGGGGATAGAGTTAAACATTGGACAACATTTAACGAGCCCCAAACGTTTGCAGTGCAAGGCTATGATGTTGGTCTGCAGGCTCCAGGAAGATGCTCCATCCTTCTTCACTTATTCTGCAGGGCCGGAAACTCTGCTACAGAGCCGTACATTGTAGGGCACAACGTCCTCCTCTCTCATGGAGCTGCCATAGATATTTATCGCAGAAAATATAAGGTATATTAAATTAAATTAATCTCCCTTTAATATTTTCCAGTTCATATCAGTATATATGCCCTAATAAGGATTATTCTGTTTGGTTTTGTAGCCTACACAAAAAGGGTCAGCTGGGTTATCTTTTAATGCCTTCTGGTATGAGCCTGGATCAAACAAAACTGAGGACATTCAAGCTGCACAAAGAGCTCAAGAATTTCAACTTGGATGGTAAATAGTACTACTCCCTCTTTCCCTTAATGAACATCTAAATTCAAGAAATTTTTGTCCCAAAATGAACGGTCTTTTTTTTGTAAAAAACTGTCTCTAAATGCTTTTTTACAAAAAAAAAATTAAAAAACGCTATTCATTTTATTATCGTAAAACTAAATGTGTAGAAAGTGGATAACAAGAATATTTATGTATCTTTGCCATTAAAATGTATAAAGCACTCATTTTCAGAATGTCCTCTTGAAATGAAAATCGGGCATTCATTTAGGGATGGAACTAGTAGTTTTTTTTTTCAAGATGACTGCTATATGTACTGATGATATATGGGATGGGATGGGAAATATTACTCCAGTTAGGAGATTTTTTTCTTATTGCAGATGACTGCTATATGTACTGATATACGGTATGGAATGGTAAATGCAGGTTTCTTGATCCCTTGATGTTTGGCGATTATCCGAGCATAATGAGAAGTAGAGTAGGAGATCGGCTGCCGAGATTTTCAAAAGTTCAGTCTGAGCTTCTCAAAGGATCATTGGATTTTGTTGGAATCAATCACTATACAACATGGTACACCTGGAATAACTCGACCAACATTATTGGTGTTCTGCTCAAAGACTCCCTAGCTGACTCTGGCACCCTTTCCCTCCGTACGTCTTCAAAAGCCTTGTCGTTTCAGTAAAATAAAGAATATATCAATCGTTTAAGTTTAACGGATTTTGATTTTCTAACTGTTTTTCAGCATGGAAGAATGGGAAAGCAATTGGTGATCGGGTATGCAATCTACATAAACATTGGCTTAGGCTGTTCTTGTTAATGCATTTAATCCGACTTTCGTTAATCACCAATAGAAACTCGATATATTTGGATAAACTCGTTAAATCCATATTGTTTGGTCCATTATGTTTGCAGGCTAACGCCATATGGATCTACATAGTTCCTCATGGAATACGAAGTTTGATGAATTATGTCAAGGATAGATATGGAAATCCTCTAGTCCTTATAACTGAGAATGGTAACCAACAAACGGTATATTATTTTATTTTTGACAAAATACCATTTATAATTATGCATTCTCATTTTTGTCCGTCGTATGTTGGTTTCAGGGATGGATGACGCGAATAATCCATTTATTTCGATTAAAAATGCATTAAAGGACCCGAAAAGGATTAGATATTACAACGACTACCTCACGAACCTGCTAGCTGCTATTAAGTAAGCCTTTTCTTCAGCAGAAAAAACATCTGCAATTCATTTTCTCTATAAACCAACTTTACGGAGCGAAAGTTGTTTTATTTTTGGTTTTTTGGTATTGTGCAGAGAGGACGGATGCAACGTGAAAGGATATTTCGCATGGTCGTTATTGGATAACTGGGAATGGGGTGCCGGATTCAGTTCTAGGTTTGGATTATATTACGTTGATTATAATGATAATCTCAAGAGATATGCGAAAGACTCGGTTTCTTGGTTCAGGAACTTCTTGAAAGCCAGCTGAAATGTTCTGACAAGGAAAATGAAGTATACACAATAATATGACCAAGAATTACACACACAATACACCAACACATATTGAACTATATTTCATTCCAGTGTTGTTCTATCACAAATTTGCAATTTGCCGTGAAAAGTTTGTTGTTTTATTACTCTCTCCGTCCCTAAATGAATGTCGAAAAAAGCGAAAAAAAAATTCAAATTTGCTTGATTAAATTTGAAACTTTCTTCTACATTCGTAGTATACGTATAGTAGGGATGGAGGGAGTAGTATATTATGGATGTATCAGGTACAAGCGTACAACTTTGAATCAATGCAGTTGACTTGATAAGCACAAGCTCCTTCGTTCTGTTGGAAACTATGAAATAACAATATATATATATATATATATATATATATATATATATATATATATATATATGTTGAATTGAACAAGAATGTGAATTGCAGTAGTGGATAAAGATTTGAAATTGAACATTTTATAGTACTTGCTTCATAAAATTCCATGAATCTTACTAGTCTTACATGTGTTGTACAATGTAGAATAAAGTATTCCCTGAATCATGAATCAAGGACGAAGCCAGAAATTTTTGTTAAGAGGGTTAAGATATACTCCCTCCGTCTTTCAATTTTTTTTTGGAAAAAAGTGATATAAGATGTTGTGAGTACAAAAAGTGTGTACGAGAGAAAGTGGTGTAGGGAATAATTATTGAATAGTTGTTGTTGTTATGAGTATAATATGTGTAGCCTATCAAATTTAAAAAAAAAAAATGAACAAAAAATTATAATTTTTTTCTGAGTTTATGAAGTATATGGTGGGACACCCATTTTTTTTATTTTATTTTGAAAAAATAAAATAGAGTGAGACACTCAAAAGAGAAAATTTTGAAATAATAAAATGAGACCCAGAGAGTATTATATAGACACAAGGTCATAATTCTTTTTTCAGCTTCATAGGGTCTTACTGAAAATAATGTTGACTTTCAATGGATTTTAATAGAAAACAGACTGTCGATATCTTGCTATTCAATTTCAAATTTTAGTCTTGTACATTCTAGATTTTTTTTCTCAAAATATTCCTTTTTAAAAATATAATTCCCAAAATAACAATTCTTTCAAACTATTTGCCAAAATGTCTATTTTTTTTAAACTCGATAAATGGTATAGCGAGTTTGACATTTGTCCGAGGAAACTCGCCAAATGAAATGTCGAGTTCAATTTTTTTTTAAATTTCCATTAATTATTTCTGTAATATTAAAAATAAAACGGCATTAAAATTAAAATCGCCAAATCAATTGGCGAGTTTAAGCGAGATTCAAACTCGCTAATTTATTTGGCGAGTTTAAGTTGTTTTTCATATAAGGTTGGAAACAGATTCTTGCAGTCCCTAAACCCATCGTTGAGAATAGAGAGAAGGGAAGAAGAATAGTGGTTTGAGAAATACTCAATTATTACATCTTTCAACTTCATAATTAGTCAAGAGTCAAATCAAGATAAATCTTCAACATCTCAAATATTCTATATACCTAGCTTGTGTTTATATATAGAATTAGTAATATATATATATATATATATATATATATATATATATATATATATATATATATATATATATATATATATATATATATGAATGTTAAAATTAGGTTTTTTAATGTTTTAACACTTTGATTTTGTAATGTAGGGTTAAAAATGAACGGAGATTCACTCATTTTCATGTGTTATTGTGGAGGTGATGATGAATGTCCATTTGATGGTCCTCATTTTCAAAAAGGGCCGAAATATGCGATTAGGGCTCATTGTAGATAGAGTTACAATCAATTGGTTGATGAATTATATAAAGCGATGCGTGTGAATCGGAGTTTATATGAGTTGGAAATAATTTGTAGGTATCTCCATTCATTTGATAGTGGTATTGGTGTGTACTTTCCTTTTCGTATTGAAAATGATGCGGGTATGAATTTAATGTTCAATGTTTCTGCTAAATATGGTGGGCTGAGTAATTTGCAGCTGTATATGGTCATCAAATTGATTGAAAATCAACACTATGGACAGTTTGAAACACGTAATACAGAGACCTTTTATGGAAATTCACCAAGTTGCTACCGTGATGCAGGGGTTGGTCCAAGTACACAAACAATTGTATCAACCCAAACATCAAATTATGATGATGGGGCATGCCAAAATGATCCTGTTAATGATGAGAATTCGGAAGATGATGAAGATTATGAAGAAGAAGAAGACACGGATGTAGATGCATTACTAGATGATGTTGATTATGGGTATGAAGAGCGTAGTAGTGATTCTGATATATATTTGGGCGATGGTGATGATGGTCCGATTAATGATGACTTGGAAACACATTTGGTTCATTATGAAGCACCAGAAAATCGAAGGTATGAGAGAGCAGATAACCATTTTTACAGTGATATTGGTGATATTGCTCGACAAGAAGAGGGCTTGATTGATTCTCATAATAACCTCTGTTTTCCGACTTGGGATCCAGAGAAAGACGAAATTAGGAAATGGATACGTTTTTCTGACAAGAACGAGGCTCAATTTGATATAAAAAGGTACCATATTAGAACTAATCAGAGGTTCAGGGTAAGAAAGAGCACACCTCATTCCTGGGCAATAGTATGTGTTGGTCCCAAAGGTGGCAACAAGGGTGAAAAACAGCTAGAGGAGGGGTTGTTATAAATTTTTTGCCCTCTTTTTGAAAACAAAACCTCTTGCTTACAAAACCACTTGCAGTGTATTAAAATCGCAAGTAGAATTGCAAAATGCACAGCGAAATTTCTCAAGTAAAGTGGTGCGGTTTAGATGTGCAGTTTTGTGTGCGGTTTAAGTGAGGTTTTCACAACAATAAATGAAATTTTGACAAGATTAACTGCAAACACAATTCACAACTTGGATAACTGTAAATGAGATCAAACAGATAAAGACAAAATTATCAGTAATGAACAGAAAAGGAAATGCAGAGATGTAAGAACACAATATTTGGAGTGGTTCAATCGTAAATGATCTACATCCACTACCAAGATGGTTAGTCTTGGATTTTCTAAGAGTTAGATTTTATATTGAGTATGAGAGAGATTACAAAGATACAAGTATTCAAACTCAGATCTAAAATCTATTCTATGAAGATCAAATCCTAGACTATAACCAGTGTATCTCAAATAAATAATATATGTGATTAATCAAGTGAGGTGTCTGTGTGTGATAAACAAGAATCAAGGCTCTTTGAATCTGTAAGATATAGAGCTCAAGAAATCTTGGGTGTTAAAGGCTTGATTTCTGGGCTGAAGATATTTTCTTGAAGGAAGAATATGAAGATTCAAAGGGTTGAATATTTCTGGGAAAAGCTTCAATCTTCTTATGAACTCACTGTAATTTCAATTTCTCAAGCAATCTTCAAATGTTGAAGAATGGGGGTATTTATACCCAAGCACCAAGAAAGTAGTCGTTGGGAATAGCTGTAACAAGTACTGTACTGGTGCATTCTGATTGGTCCACAAATCCACTTTTGTCCCTTTGTTCAGATGTTGCAGATAAGGCTGATCAGACCTCAACTGTAATTAAGGAATGAAGGACATCTGTCACCTTTTCAGAATCCTTACAGATCCTGTCTGACACATAGTCACGTGCCAAGATATTGTGGTTGACTTTCAAATATTGCTGACGTGGATTCCAACGATCATAAGTGGTTCAACTTCAAGTCTTCAATCATTGGATGTGGTTTGGTGATGATGCGGTTTGGGAAGTGCGGTTTCACCACACGAGGTTTCACTTTGGAATTCCAGGTGCAGTTTCAATGTAGGAATTCCACACTGCGGTTTGCTGGTGCGGTTTCATACGTGCGGTTTGAAACTTTCTGAATTGAAACCTCATGTCCAATGAGTCTTGTGCCAGTCCTCAAGCCTAAATAAACATATTCTATAAAATTGACTTATACTAAAAAATTGAAGCCTAAGCTTCATTACATATGGGCCTAAAGTCCAGAAAATAGAGATGAGGTTATGGTATCAATTAAATTAAAGCTAAAGCTAGGAGGGTTAAAGTATGCATACGCAACAGTATGTCTACTTAAACAGTATCCATGCAATTTTTATGTTCGTGTGAGTAAGAAGAAACATGGTTATTGGGAAGTGACCAAGTACAAGGGTCCTCATTGTTGCTTGTTTTTTGGAGAAAACCAAGATCACCCCAACCTAGATTCGAAGTTTATTGGTCGGCAAGTGGTTAGTCTTATTAAGGTCGATTCAGATGTGAAGGTTGGAGTTATTATTGCACATATTAGTGGAATGTTTAGCAAGGAAATTACGTATAAGAAGGTGTGGTGTGAAAATCAGAAGGACATTGCAGAGGTTTTTGGAGATCGGGAGGAATCTTATATAAGGTTACCCCGCGTCCTAGCAGTCATCCAAAAATACAACCCCGGAACAATTGTTGAGTATACTCATCATCCTCCACCTGTCGTGAATTACACATGTTTCAACGAGTGTTTTGGGCATTTGGGCCTTGCATTGAAGATTTCTCTCATTGTCGGCCTGTCATTTCTGTTTATGGAACATTCCTTCATGGTAGATATAAAGGGGTAATACTGATTGTCATGGGTGTTGACACCCAAGACAATATACTTCCTCTTACATTTGCTGTTGTTAAAAAAGAGGATTGGGTGAATTGGCGTTGGTTTTTATATCTTGTTTGCAGATATATTATCAAGAGTCATGAGGTATGCTTGATATCTGAGCGTCATCACGCCATTCTTAAAACTATATCGGAAGATACATGGTGACCAAATGTGCATCATAGATATTGCTTGAGGCATATGCGAGCAAATTTATTGGAGAAGCACAGAGGTGTTGGTTTGAAGTATTTGTTTAGGAGAGCTGGTAAAGCAAGTCAAGATAGGAAATTGAAAAATACTTTGATGAGTATCCGTTTAATTGACCCTGAGGCAATTAAATGGTTTGTGAATTTAGATGCCAGAAAGTGAACATTGGCGCATGATGGTGTAAGTACGCCAATCCAATTCGCTACCCTTTTAGGTGCATTTTAATATGATAAAATTGCATTAAGGGGGGATTTGGTAAATTCCCGGTCTATTTCGAGACTTCCGGAAACATCTCATAAGTTTCTGGCGAAGGAAGTACTTTTCAGTACTTTGCTCATGCAAAAGGACCTACAAGAAATAAATCAGTTTTGGACTTTTTGGGAATTAACTTGGATTGTCCTAGAACCAGGTTTTGGCGCCAGAAACGGTTATGGCTTGCTTCAGTCGTGCGACATTTCGAAGCCATGGAAAGTGGACGCAGAAGGTCGTACGACACACCTTGACCATCATCAGCAGCTATAAATAAGACCCTCCCCCTCTCATATTTGGATCCCTCTGTTGCCTACTGTTACTCTGCCAATTTAGAAACGTACCATACACACAGCAAACACACACCTCTCTCCCTCATACCCAAAATCCCTCCAATCCTCCCTCAATTCCCTCCAATTCACTTCAATTCAGCCATCATCATTTGGATCCTACATCCATCATTCCTTCTCAGCTCAGTTTATCCCAGAAGCAGTTTATTGAAGGATTCTATACCAAACTTGGTATAGAATTCGTGGACACTACAAGGGTAATTCACCTATTCCATTTCTCTTTCTCTTATTTTGTCCTTTCCATAATTCAATCATCATATTCTCATCTGATTTCAGTAAGTCGACTCCATTTGTCTTACTTAATGAAATCCAATCGCAATCTCTCTGTTTAATCATTTGATTTTGTATAATTACATGCTTATGAGTTGAAACTTGTTGGAATTGTTGTTTGATTCCCAAGGGAGTGTGGATCTCCCCATATCCACACACCCTTGGTTGAATTATTGTTGAATTGTTCATTTTCGAAGCTGAATTGATTGTATAATTGAATCTGTATTGGTTTTTGGTTCTTATGTGTTCAGATTGTCAGATCTCTGCAGATGGACATCCTATGTCACGCGACACAATATGTCTAGATAGATCATGTGTCACGCGACACATCTAGCCAGGCATGTTATGTGTCACGCGACACATCTTGTCTGTTTGCAGAGATCCTTTTTCCAATTGTAATCTGTTTTGATATCTGTAATTGGGACGTGACCTCCCTAATCAAATGGTCTACAAGTTGTAACAATCTCATTTAATTAATAAAATTCATTTTACCACACTTGTTTGTTATCATTGTTTGCACACACTTTGAATTATTTGGATGTTTAATTAGAAAGACTCGTCCACGGATGAGGCATGTTGGGTGAACTCTCGGTTCTTCCCAACACGTAACCTGACCCCTGGACCCATTTTCTCTTTCAAAGGTTTTTCAAAGTGTACCTTAAAACATGGCGTGGCGACTCCCAAAACTTTTTTAAATTTCGGCGAGCGTACATTCAGTGGCGACTCCGCTGGGGACATAAACTGGTTTTCAAAAGAGGGTCATGCTTTCATTCATTTAAACATCCAACGTATTCATTTTTGTGTGCATCATTGATGACCTTGCGTGGTACATGCATTTTATTGTATTGTGAGACTTGTGTGCCTTTTGTGTGTTTCATGTGGCTATTTTGCTGTGCTCTGTTGTTATGCTTTGTTCCTTGCCATCAGAAGGCAGGGGCTGAATTCCATTTGCAGGGTTCTGGTTCAGTAACTAGTCAGGTCGTGCGACAGGATTGGACCATGCTGTCCTGTGTCACACGACATAACTGGTCACTGAGCAGTTTCTCAGGTCTTGGCTAAGGGCAGTCCCTTGGATCAGAATGCGCAGTTGATTGTTGTACCTTTGCTGATCTGTGTGTGTGTGTTTCTTTTCCGCTTGTTTTTCCTTTTCAAATAAAAGAAAATAAAAAATAAAAAAAAATTGTTTTTTTTTGTAAATAAAAGAACATAGTCATCCGCACACTACACCACATAGATTTAGAACCCTCGGGTGCGATTGACGGCATCGCGGACGGTGATGTATGTCGCCTACGCTTGAGCGCCTAATATCAAACATATCCCCCTAGCGCATCATAGGTGGCGCCACACTTTAAAGCTTACCCATGGTTGGTTTTTGGATACGATATTCTTAAAATTACCCTAAAATGAGTTGTTTTGAAATTTACAATAGGCCTTCATACCTTTCCCAAAACCTTGCACTTGTGGGCATGTTGCCAATGCAACATGGTTTCACGTGGGAACATGTCACTCTCGTGACGTGTTCTAACGAGAGATCATGCCACATTGTCACCGTGCACTGACGAGAGGTCATGCCGAATTTTTCTTTGAAATCCTTCAAGAATAACCGTTATGCTGCCCAAATTTCCCCAGAAATTTGGACCACTCGTCCGTCTCACATTGTGTTTAGGTCTTGTTTAGGTATTATTACCTATTACTAATTTCAATGCAAAGCATTTGGTGTAATTTGAATGTTGCGTCCCTAGGTTTCCCCGAGGTATAGATTGTGTAAATAAAGGCTTATCCTTTTCCAACCTTGTCTAGGATTTAAAAGATACCAATTTATACTTGAACATAAATAAATTGTTTGCGCGAGTCCTTCCCTTTGTTCTTCCCTCTCCCGTACTTCCTCAAAGTCTCTTCCTTCACCACCTTATCAATCCATATCTACCCTCTGTAGTTGCGACAAGTTGGGCGCGCGCTCCGGCTTCCAGTGTTCGTTTGGTTCGCGTCTCCGGGTTAGTTGCAGTTTCTTGCGAAGCTTTCATCTATTTTGATATCTGAGATGTCTGGTACAAAGGATATGTCACCCGCTCAGTTCGGAGGTTCCTGTGCTTCAGGTCAGTTGGATATGAATGATTTGTCTGTGGTCGAGTTGCGAGCTGCTCTTGAGGCTGCCATGGTTCGTGAGTGCAAGGCTCAGTTGCTTGCCCAAGTTGCTAGGGCTCGAGAAGAAGAAATGCATGCTAAGTTTGTGGAGGCAATGTGTGTCCAAGGGATCACAGTCATTCGTCACGAAGATGGGTCCTACGAGGAGATCATTGGTGCTAACAGCGTTGATCGTGGAACTGAACGAGATAAGATTCCTCCTCCAGCACCTCAAATTAGCCTAGCTCAGATTCAGGATAGACAACTGGTCTCCGATGCTTTTGGATCTCCTAATCAGTTTGGGTCACAATGTCAATATCAACAAGGTTCCCAAGGATCATATCATTGTATGGACAACCAGTTCAACCAGAAGGTATTGCTGCCGTTCCCCACTAACCAAATTCCGCTTCAATGAAGTTCTCCTTAACCATCAATGGGTTCATCTTATGGTTTCAGCCCATTGACTACGCAAGATCAGCAGTCAGGACAAATCCCATACGTAACCGTTAATCAAATGTCCTTCATGCCTGCCATGAATCCCATTCAGCAAAGGGTGCTAATACCTGAGTCACCTCCAAAAGTGGTTCAGATGAAAGAGAGAAAGCAATACTATGGTGATGTGGGAATTCCTATGGATCAATTTTTCAAGGTCTTGGTAAGTGGAGGATTAATTCAGCCACTGGTCAATTATAGCCCTCTAAATCCTAGACCCAATCTGGATAAAAGAAAGTTCTGCCATTACCACCGATATCCTGGCCATACCACTCATGATTGCAAACTTTTGAGGGTGATCATCCAGAAGCTCATCGATGAAGGGAAGATTGAAGGAGGTTGTCGAGAGGAAAGAAGTGTTTCGAACCATGGTCGATTTCCACCTCGCAAGCAGCGAAAATTTGATGATCTTGGAATAACGACTGAGGAAGCTTTCAATGGGTTAGTTTGAAGAGGGATGATCAAGCCACTGGACAATTACCATCCCATCAAACCCAATCCGGACATGGATCGTAGCAAGTATTGCTACTATCATCAGTATCCCGGCCACGTCACCAATGACTGCGTTCCTCTAAAATTGCTTATTCAAAGACTTGTTGATGAAGGCAGGATTGAGAAAGCTCCTCCCAAGATGGTTGCCAATCCTCTTTCGTAATTTCAACGGACCCTCCTATCCTGAGCTGAAGATAATATAGTCAATCAGTCATCGTAGGGTCTAGACTATCTTTTATTTTAGTAGTAAATGTCCTTTTTGTGGTTTGAGTCTGTCATGTTTATGTTATAAATCTTTCAGTAATAAAAATCTTCGTTTCTATTCTTCCTAGACTCGAGACATTTCTTGCACACCCACATTACATTTAATTGAAATGGTTTTATTCTACATGATCACTTGTGCTGCTCAATTACTAATGCTTTGAAATGATTAATGTTTAAATTGATCGGAGTGAGAAAATCAACTGACATCCTTCTCAAATTGGGGCTTATCAACTACCCATCTCGCGTCTCATGTGCTCACATCTCTTTCATCATATTCATCGTTCCGTCGCTCAATGAATTTGCATGAATATTCCTCAAGTAAGATTAAGCAAGCAATGAAGATTTAATCTCGTTTAGGTCATCCGGTATATGAATTGCAGTTGAAACCTTTCACCATAGGAAAGCCATTACCTCACCCTCACCAAACAACATCCCTTCATTTCAAGATCGGCATGTTTTGAAACCCCGATTAGCCATCTCCAAAAGAAAAAGGGACTATCCTTGAGGCTCCCATAATTCAAGATGTTTGACCGCCTCCAAGTTCAAGAATGGCGGAATGCAGTGATCCATACTAGCGGCTAGCAGAAGCTCTCTAAAAAAAAAAAAAGAAGCCTAGTCCATAGCATTTCTCTCAAAAGCAAAATTCAAAGGATCAAGTCGTTACTTAAAGGGAATCTCAGAGCGAATAAAGAGACAGCCCGGATGTCCCTTCACTATTACCTCTAACCAATCCCAAGCCATCCTCTCGTTTTTAGAGGATATTCCCATTACCCTTGCCTTTGGCCAAAGCCGAGATTGACCTCTCATTCTTAGAGGCAATGAAAGTGCAATCACAGATCTCCTCACCTTAGAAATCTCAAACACATCCCTAAAAAGCCAACCTCTCATCCTTAGAGGTTCAGTCAGCAAAAAGCCCAGCCGACCTCTCATCTTAAGAGGTCATGACTTTCCAAATCACCCAATGGCCGATCGAAGCCTTGAAACCCAGCTTCAGTTCCTACCGGATAGCAGTTTCATTCTAATATCTTCGAGATCTAAATCAAATTAATGCTTCGTTGCTTGCTTAAATTCGGAGCCTAATCCATCTCGGCTCAAAAGATCATCAATCAAAGATTGTGCAAATTCAATCCAATTTCATCTGACACTTCATGTGAGAATATTTCATTTCTCCTCCGCAAACACCTGCCATGAATGCCTCACTGGGGCTTCGCATCCGTGCCTTTCATTGACACTCCAGGGAGACATGTTCCTCAACTCCCCAATCCTCAAAGACTCTTTTCAAATCGGGATAAACCCGAACTACGGCGACCAGAGCTCCTCGCCAGGAGGGGAACGTAGGCAACCAGAAATGGTCCGGTCACAAATACATTCACATCTCAGAAAATCCGGTCTCATCAAGGGCCGCCCCTATACACAGATCCTCTTTCCATCTTTCGGAGTTTGATTCTCGATATCAGTTGGTTTTCTCCTCATGATTAATTGAAATATTTGTTCATATCAGGATTAGTGTTTGAATAACCCGAACATCAATAAAGGGTTTTAAGCAGCTTTGTGATCATCACGAATAAGACAAATTTTCAAGTGTCTCGACAAGTCTTCTCTTTCTACATCTTAGGAATATAGAGCTAAACACTGTCTTTCTGTCAGAAGGGGATTCCATACACTTTTCCATAACTTGTGACGTTTATACTCTCCCAAAAGAGTCAAACCCAAAAGCGAGTGTGTCACATAAAATCCGGATTCATTTCCACCCCTCGAAAGATGTGCCCCTGCATGTATATGTTCCCGAGTCTGTTCTAACGACTGATTTACTGAAGATTGAATAATAATCGCTTCCTTGGATACGTGATGTCCTTTTATCTACAATGAGGCTGCATGAAAGCTATGCCAAACTGAGGTTTGGTCAAGTAAAAGAGGAACTGTGTGTGCATTTGTGCAGATTGTGGGGCTGGTTTCACAATCTTAATCCTTGAGGATGGGTCAGTTACGTAAAGCCTACTTCATGATGGTGCTGTTGAATTTCTTGCCCTATGCAAAGAGGGGAGGTCTTGAGACAATATTGAAGCTTGGATTGGAAAACCTGCCAGTGAGGCTTATTGTGTCACGCGACACAATTTACCACAGGAGTCCTGGGTCGTGCGACATCCTTAGCCTCACATCAGACATCAGCAATCTGCAATCAGTTATGTACCAGGGCACGCCCCAACTTGTCCAAAGCTGCAATCATCAGCCACCAATCTGCAAACAACCTGGGAGAGGGTTCATTCACCTCATATATACATTTACCATACCCATACACATACAAACCATCATTCCATATACACATTCCACATATAAGCCATATACACCAACCATTTACTCCATTCATTTTCCAAAGTTGGACTCGTGCAAATAGCAAAAGCTAATAATAATATATCAAGCTAATAGGCAATCAAGTTTAAAAGTGTTGCAAAAGAGTAATGTGTAGAAAATAGTCTAGACAAATAGTGTTTGTTCCCTTCAAAGGTACAATAATCAAAAGATCACAATCGGTCCGAGAGGCTACTCCGAGTCATCATCCTCTGAATCGTCATCATCATCATCATCGTCCTCGCTATCATCTCCCTCTGCATCATCCTCCTTAGCAAGTACATGATCCGGATCGTCAACAGGACCTCGATAAATGACAGGATCATCACGATAAAACTCATCGATCGCAGAGATGGCAGTAGTCTTAATCTCATGGGGGTCAACAGGAGCATCATCACTATCACTCTCGTACTCTGAGCTAGAAGAGATGGAGGGAGGATATGAAGCATTCTTGGTCCTGGGTCTTTTCTCCCCACTCACAGCCATGTCAACTCGGGCCCTCTTCCTATCAGGTAAGCTGGGAGTGAAATCATCATCATCTGAAGTCCGGGCTAGGCACCGCTCCTTCCAAAAACGAGCACTCCTCTCCAGCTGCTCAATCATATCCAGGGCTCCAGTATAATATCGTGCTAAGCTCCAATAAGTCTCGACTGGGACCTGATACAATCAAAGAGGGGATCAAGAGGCCAGTTGTGACAATAACAAAGGACAATGACAGTTTCAAACATTAAAGAAAGAAAATATAGCACTCACAGATCTGGTGCTCTCAGGGAGCCGGAAGTGGGGACGAATCCGACTTGTGTCAAGGGGAGCTCGCCTCATATAATCCCCATCCAAAAAGTCAACAAATGGAGGAGGTAACGGTGGACTCACCATACATCCGGAGGAAGAGCCTGCAGCCTAAGCACCACGCCTCGCCATCACCTGTGGGGACCGTAACCTCTCCGCCACATACCCAGCATAATCTCCACCCTCCACAATATGGTTGTAAGCACCATCTCCCTGGATCAATGTAATCAGATCATCCAGATTCCGAGGAAACCACATGTCTCTCGGAGGATCTACCGGGACCCGAGCAACACTGCCTGGACCATGCTGCCTATAAACTCTCTCTCCCAGATATAAAGCATCTCCAGACAAGCCTACAAGTAACTTGCGATACTCCGTAAAGTGCGCAACATGACCCAAATCAAGCTCATCATACCGGCCAGCCCAGGGAAACAAGCTCAAGCTCTGGGGAGTCCCGCGCAAGCACACTAGCGTATCCGGATAAGAGGCTGTCACTCGTCCTCTAGAATCAGTTGTCCTAATCTTCTTCCGTGCATCCTTCACCCAGCGCCTCAAAGTAGGAAATATGGTAACGGGGAACTCATCCTGAACCTGCCAGGCGTAGCAGCCAAAGACCTCGTAAGCCCAAGCCTGAAAGAAATGGTTAAAACAGATGAGATGACAGTAATGAATGACAAAAGGAAGTACGTCGAGAGATATAGTCAAGGATGAGAAGTACCTCAAAATCCAAGTGACAGCAATTGAAGGTCATCGCCTTCCCCCTGCTAATATCATCGAGGGTCAGATACATCTCAGCCAGTCCTGCCTCACCCCAAGATCGGGTCCCCACGGCATCCCAGGTCCTCAAAAGCTCCAATAATGAAACCAGGGCGGTAGATGCGCTGTTGACAAAGAGCATATCAAACAAGCCAACCCACACAAAGGCTCTCACCAATCTCTCAGCCCTCAGCCGACCCTCCTCAGAATCATCAGGGACCGCTGGATAATCTCGGCTTTGCTCACTGATATGGCTGTGGAGCTCACCCAGCTCATACCCGTTACCCTTCTTATCCCGGGGAACAAAACCAATCAACTCCATAAAATCTGCGTCAGTAGGAGGCTGAGGATCAGCAACAGGCGCAGGCTCATCCAAATAGAGAGGCTCAGCAGTGAAAGGCAGGCCTGTAATAACTGCAAAGTCGTATGGCGTGACCGTCGCCTCCCCCCAGGAAAAATGGAAGGAATGGGTAGTCTCCCACCAAAACTCTCGAAATGCTCTCATCAGCTCAATGCTCCGCTGAGTATCTCCGATGGCTTTCGCCATCTCAAAGAACTGCCCAAATCTAGCAGCATATATCATGCCCTTCGGCGAATGAATCAACTCCTGGCTGCCAGGCAAGCTATCCCACAACCTGCCCATCACCTCCGAAGAGCCCCGAGTACGCAATCTCTGCAGGTAAACACAGCGCGGGTATGAATATCTCATTTTCTTCTTAAAAAATCATGTCAATCAATGTTCATACTTGTCCAATTTACATAAAAGCAGTCATTCCTTTTCTTTGAATTTATTTTACCCCTTTTTCAAGCAAAATTAGGTTAAATCACATAGCATGCATTCATAATTTTTCCTAGTTCAAGTTCATAAAGTTAATTCATAGTTTCACATGCAAAATTCGAATCTTTTTTGGCATAAAATTCAATTTCAAATCAATAAAAAGCAAGGGTTACAGAGCATACCGTAGATTTCTTCTCTGTCGCAGAGGTATGCTCCTTAAGTTGAGGATAGAACTCTCCCCTCACAGCTAGCGGGATGAATGGCCGTTGATTTCGCTGGATTCCCTTTCGACGAGCGGCTAATTCGGCTTGTTGAGGCCCTTTCTTTGTGGGGCGTGATCTAGGAAGCATTGTCACAAGCCAAATCTGATTCAAACCCTTGATTCTCTTGATTTCCCTTGATTTCGTGCGAATCACCTTGTTGTTCTCTCAAGCTGTTCGTCTCCCTCTCAACCGTGTGGTTCAAATGGCGACTATTCAAGGTTTTAAAAGGGTCTGTCCAAGGGCTTTAAGACGTCGTGCGACATGATAGACCCCCTGATCATATCTTCCAAAACCACCCCTTTGGTTTGCTGTTTTACACTTTAACCCCTGTGGCCATACTTTGTAATTTCCTCCCGTAGGTACAATAATCAACTGAGCACCATCGAATCATGAGGATTGTCCCTCAAACCAAAATCGAGACAAAAAGTCCAAATCTATCAGTCTCCCCCCAGCAATGTTCATCAAGATCATCGGCCCCGTCGCCAAATTGTTAGCAGAATCGGTTTTCCATGGTAATCTAGCAAGCAAAATTCATGTCCTATCAAGCAAATTTCATGCTCCCAAAGTCAATCAATCATCAACAAAGACCGTCCCTCGCACGGCAAACCAGCAACTTTTCATCAATAGTGGTATAAGACCCTCCGGCAGCCACGATCACCAGCAATTCATCAACAGTGGTATAAGACCCTCCGGCAGCCACGATCACCAGCAATTCATCAACAGTGGTATAAGACCCTCCGGCAGCCACGATCACCAACAATTCATCAACAACAGTGGTATAAGACCCTCCGGCGGCCACAATCATCAGCAGTTATAGCTTAAGACCCTCCGACAGCTACAACCCTCCACAATCATCAGCCGTAGCATCAGTCCCTCCGGCAGCTAAAGGTAAGCACAACACAGGTATGAAGCCACATCTCATTCAAATTTTCAAATCATCATGTCTGGTATTCTCGAAAAATCATTTCCTTCAGTTCATCTCGCACAACCGGATTCAGACGCCTCCCAACAGTCTTCCACCGGGTTTAGACGCCTCCCAACAGTCTTCCATCGGGTTCAGAAGCCTCCCAACAGTCTTCCACCGGGTTCAGACGCCTCCTAACAGTATTCCACCGGGTTCAGACGCCTCCTAACAGTCTCCCATCGGGTTCAGACGCCTCCCAACAGTCTTCCACCGGGTTAAGACGCCTCCCAATAGTCTTCCACCGGGTTCAGACGCCTCCCAACAGTCTTCCACCGGGTTCAGACGCCTTCTAACAGTCTCTTTGGGTCAGACACCTCCGAATAGTCTGAACTACGACCGGCTTGATTCCCTCATAGGGATACGTAGGAATCCTTTCTCCAAAGGTCCAGCCATTCGATCTCACCAATCATCGTCCAGCCATCCGCCATATCCCCAACCGCTCATTGGGATTGGGTCTTCTTTTATCGACAACCTCACTTCTTCCATAAGTGACGTTGCCGAGGGGCTCTGTAAGTACGCCAATCCAATTCGCTACCCTTTTAGGTGCATTTTAATATGATAAAATTGCATTAAGGGGCATTTTGGTAAATTTCCGGTCTATTCCGAGACTTTCGAAAATATCTCATAAGTTTCTGGCGAAGGAAGTACTTTTCAGTACTTTGCTCATGCAAAAGGACCTACAAGGAATAAATCAGTTTTGGACTTTTTGGGAATAAACTTGGATTGTCCTAGAACCAGGTTTTGGCGCCAGAAACGGTTATGGCTTGCTTCAGTCGTGCGACATTTTGAAGCCATGGAAAGTGGACGCAGAAGGTCGTACGACACACCTTGACCATCATCAGCAGCTATAAATAAGACCCTCCCCCTCTCATAATTGGATCCCTCTTTTGCCTGCTGTTACTCTGCCAATTTAGAAATGTACCATACACACAGCAAACACACACCTCTCTCCCTCATACCCAAAATCCCTCCAATCCTCCCTCAATTCCCTCCAATTCACTTCAATTCAGCCATCATCATTTGGATCCTACATCTATCATTCCTTCTCAGCTCAGTTCATCCCAGAAGCAGTTTTTTGAAGGATTCTATACCAAACTTGGTATAGAATTCGTGGACACTACAAGGGTAATTCACCTATTCCCTTTCTCTTTCTCATATTTTGTCCTTTCCATAATTCAATCATCATATTCTCATCTGATTTCAGTAAGTCGACTCCATCTGTCTTACTTACTGAAATCCAATCGCAATCTCTCTGTTTAATCATTTGATTTTGTATAATTACATGCTTATGAGTTGAAACTTGTTGGAATTGTTGTTTGATTCCCAAGGGAGTGTGGATCTCCCCATATCCACACACCCTTGGTTGAATTATTGTTGAATTGTTCATTTTCGAAGCTGAATTGATTGTATAATTGAATCTGTATTGGTTTCTGGTTCTTCTGTGTTCAGATTGTCAGATCTCTGCAGATGGACATCCTATGTCACGCGACACAATATGTCTGGATAGATCCTGTGTCACGAAACACATCTAGCCAGGCATGTTATGTGTCACGCGACACATCTTGTCTGTTTGCAGAGATCCTTTTCCAATTGTAATCTGTTTTGATCTCTGTAATTGGGACGTGGCCTCTCTAATCAAATGGTCTACAAGTTGTAACAATCTCATTCAATTAATAAAATTCATTTTACCACACTTGTTTGTTATCATTGTTTGCACACACTTTGAATTATTTGGATGTTTAATTAGAAAGACTCGTCCACGGATGAGGCGTGTTGGGTGAACTCTCGGTTCTTCCCAACACGTAACCTGACCCCCGGACCCATTTTCTCTTTCAAAGGTTTTTCAAAGTGTACCTTAAAACATGGCGTGGCGACTCCCAAAACTTTTTTAAATTTCGGCGAGCGTACATTCAGATGGTGGTTATAGATATGGCATTATGACTACTAACATGTCTGAGGTTTTTAATGGTGTCATGAAAGGAACTCGCGGGATGCCAATAACAGCAATTGTTGAGACTGCCTTTTATCGTTGTGCAGAGTATTTTCAGGTAAGACATGGGTTTTCACAGAATGCTTTAGGAGATAATCTCGATAATCAAAATAACAATCCCATATTTGAATTAGCGAGTTCACCTAAACTCGCTAATAGTAGTTTCTATTTGGAAAAATAAAAATTTATGTCCATGGCAAACTGCAATGAAAGTTTCTGAAGTTTCTGAAGTTTCTATCTAAAAAACACTGTAGTTTCTGGTCCATCTAAACTCACTATTTGAATTAGCGAGTTCACCTAACCTCGTTGATTGAATTAGCGAGGAGTTTAGGTGAACTCGCTAATTCAAATAGCGAGTTTAGGTGAGCTCGCTAATTCGAATGGCGAGTTTGTAGATGCTAGATCCAACCACAACATATACCAGAAACTGCCCACCTGCAACAATAAACCTGGACAATAACAAAAATCAACAAAACCCATGTATACAACAACAAATATAGAAACAAACTAAAACTTTCAAATCTCATTTCTTCTTTCTTTCATATGTTTTATCATATGTAGATGGAGTGTATTTGTTTACCGGATATCGCGACCTAGACCCTTTTCTTATGTCAACATGTCTCTGAAATTCCTCCCGCTGAGCTTGTGTAATGTCCTCAAAGTGAGTCCTGCCAGAAGAAGTCGAACTCGGATTGGAGAAGGGTTGGATCGCTGCTTGTGATATAGATAGAGGAACCCTAAAGCCACTTCCACTCCCCGAATATACTCCAAAACCCATAGTGGGTCGAGGGGGAGGTCTGGTTGTGCACTCCCCCTCGGAGGGAACTCTAAAGGACATGGTTATTCCCGCGGCGGTCAACCTTGTGCAACTCCTCCCCTGTGTCACACGGTTGTGGGATCCCATGCAGCATTCCGAACTGCCTCAACACACGATCAGGGTGGTGCCACTCTACCTTCTCAAAATGGATAAGAGGGACTCTAGACCTCCAAATAGCCTCTCCCTAATGGCAATAAGCTAGAGCCTGTTGATCTAGATATGGCCTCCACACAACCTGATCATCAGTCAATTGCGCTAGCTGATCTCGATAGCTACGACGGTTGTGTGCAGTAAAATACTTCAGAGATAACCGTCTAATCCACCTGAAATTCAATAAATGGAGAAGTATAAGTCAAAAGTTTTAATATGTAGTAGGTGACAATAACATTTCAGATGGAAAAGTCGTTAATAAATGTATACCCGCATCCCAAAGGAAGGTTGCTGTGATCCTCATTTGGCCTAAGAGAAATAGGTTACGTACATAGCAACCTATCCCATGCCCAAAGCTGTAAAAAAATATGAAATACTATCAAAACATATGATTTCATATCAAAAAAAGAAAAAAAGAAAACAACATCATAACGTTTAATTAAAATGTTATAGCATACCTGCAGAATATTTAGAAATCTACCACACTGGCTAGTCTCGGGGTGAGTGGTACATCAAAGTTCCCTATATAAAAAGGCTAAACATGCACTACCCCAGCTGTACATGTGTATCCTCTCAAAATCTCTAAGTAAAGGAAGATAAAACAGCTTCACCTTGTTGTTAGTACGATCTGGCATCACATTAGCCTCAAGGGCTATCAAAATATAGGCACGTGATGGATGTGGTTTTACCCATCCAAAATATATGTTCCTAGCTTATTTTATGTTCGAAACCTTAGAAATTTAATGTATATTCTAGTGTTTTATAAGTACAGGGACTGAAGTGAAATTTGACAGAAAAAGAGGAGAAAAAGCTTATTTTGGAAATTCAGGGACCAAACTGGAATTATGGAAAAATGGAGAGCAATCTAATATTATAAAGTTCAGGGGCCAAAGTGAAAGCCTGGAAAGTTCAAGGACCAAAGTGCAAAAGAGAAAAGTATAGTGACCAAAGTGCGACTGTGCACTTGCGAAATGAATCCAAGGAAGGATTGCACAGGCTGAAAGCTGGCCGAGGAACACAGGGTTGTGGCCGAGGCAGGCAAGGCTGTGGCCGGCCAAGGAAGTTGCTGGCCGAGGGAAGTTGAGCGACCACCGAGGGCACCTGTGCAGCCGCTGAAAATCAAGATTGAAAAGCCGTGATGTTACTGTATAAATGGGCGATCGCTTAGGCAGTTTGGGCGACCGCCCAAGTGGCGGATCAGGAGGCGGATTGCAGACATATCAGGGGCCGGATTCTGCTGGTTTGGGCTTGGTTGAACGGTTGTTTCACGCTTTGGCTGCCTAGGTTTTTATAAAGAGAGGAATTGGTTTTTGCCAAGGGAGAGGCTTGTAATTTTTCCAGAACATAGGACAATTCTTCGTGGTCCAAGATCCGATTCGAGGTTTATTATTTCTAATTTTATTCTTGTAATTATTCGGATGATGAGTAGCTAAATTCCTTTTTTGCGGGATGTAGCAACTATTAAATTTCTATGTTATTAATGACTTAATTCTTTCCACACTTTTCTTGTTCTTGTTCAATGGAATTTTGCTTAAATTGTTTTTCAGACTTCAACAATATTGATTGATATTGTTGGTCTTTAATTTATTAGGGTTGAAATTATTGCACTTGCGTGGATAATTTTTACTTTGACCTAGATTCCATTGAATAGATCTAATTGAAGACCTTGCGAAAATCAAACGGATCTAAAATCATTTGTTCTTTGGTTCTTAATGTATTACTTTTATGTTTTGTAGACCTTGCGAAAAACGTCACATCGAAGTAATAATAAGGTTGTAACCCGACCATCTAACCGTCCCAACTATTTTTAAAGTGAACGATTTTATTTTTAAAGTGAACGATTTCTTGAACAAGATTAGTAATTGTTTTTTATAAATCAGCATAGGAAGGAGATAGTTGTGAAACTAAATCCGTGAATCCTTGTCAATCTTGATCTTATTATCTGTTTTATTTTCATTAGTTTAATTTCTATGTTATTCTAGTTATAATAAAAAATTAAAATCAAAAACCCCTTTGTTACTTTTTACACTAACTAAACCAAATTTTTCACACACAAATCTATGTGGTTCGATCCTTACTTTTGTATATTACTACTTCGGTAACTTGTACACTTGCAAGGAATTTTTATTACACGAGGATTTTATCCATCCGCACGCGTATACCTATCAACCAAGTCTGGGGGTGAATCAGCGGGAAGGCTACCAAACTCAGAAAAATGTGTCTTCAGCCACTTAATCTTTAGACTACTACCATCAAACGCTGCATCAGGTGGGATAACACCTAGAAGCTCCGCACATAAGACCGTCAATCTGGAAGCACGGGCAAATCTGAATCGGTAACGGGTAACCCATCAATTGACAACCCAGACAACATCCCGATATCCTCTAATGTGATGGTCATCTCACCAACAGGGAGGTGGAATGTATGGATTTTCGGACGCCATATCTCAATCAACGCCTCAAATAAAGCCTAGTCATACTGCACTCTCCCGATCAAATGAACTCCCAAAAACCCAGCCACTGCTAATCTCTGCTGAATAACGAGAGCTATAACATCTGACATGGTCGCACCACGGTGAAATAATAAACTCGAAACGTCATGATTTGCCCAAATATATCGAGCTCGGCGGGAGTGATGTAAAGTCAACACAGAAGGATCAAAAGGCCCAGGATCAACAAAATTATCCATCTATTAATCAAAATAACACAAACACAAGTATTATTTTGACAAATCAAATACTCTACGAAGTGTTATTTTCACAAGTGTTATGTTCACAAATCAACACAAACACAAATATTACTTTCAAAAATCAATACTCTAAAAATACTAACAACACAAAATATCCCTAAATTTTGATTAAAAATAAACAATACTCTAGGAAATACTCATAAATCAATCAAATACAATCAAAATCCTAACATTTGTTCAAATAAATACTACTTCAATGGAATGAATGAAAAAACTTAGAAAAAAAACACCCAAAATTTGTTCAAATTAAACCTAAAATGATCAAATTCAAACTCAAACCTAAATCCTAAATTCACAAGCACAACTCATTCTAACCTTCAAAAAATGGAAATATGTCGAAGAGAATGAAAACTTACTTAATAATTTTGAAGAATCATTTGAATAGAGGGGTTTTGAATTTGACACAATGTCTTGAAAAATCGTTCTTCCTTGTCTCTTCTTCTTCCTTTGTTTTTATTTCTTTCTTCTGTAACATGTAAACTCGTTGACTGCGATCTCGGTATTGAGCTTAAACTCGCCAAATCAATTGGCGAGTTTGAATCTCGCTTAAACTCGCCAATTGATTTGGCGATTTTAATTTTTATGGCGTTTTGTTTTTAATATTACAGAAATAATTAATGGAAACTAAAAAAAATGAACTCGCAATTCCATTCCATTTGGCGAGTTTCTTCGGACAAAGGTCAAACTCGCTATACCATTTAGCGAGTTTCAAAAAAATGGACATTTTGACAAATAGTTTGAAAGGGTTGTTATTTTGGGAATTATATTTTTAAAAATGAATATTTTGAGAAAAAATCTACATCCTCCTTTCATTATATTTAAAATTATATTTTTATTTAAAAGGTTGTCTCATTTTAAATTATAAATTTTTTTAATTAATGAAACTCACTTTCACACACTCACAAACAATTTTCTTCTACCACACTTTCTCCCTCATACCTCACCTTTTATACTGATAACAAATGCTTCACTAACACTTTTCCTTACCCGGGTGGCCAAAGTGTGTAATTTTGAAGGAAATATATAAAGAGTAGTGAAAAAAGAATTGATAAAAAGACACTCCCAAAATTAATTTTTTTAATGTTTATTTATTCTGAAATTCATTTGTCATACTCACAATAACTAGTATTCGCTATTCTCCACCCCTTATTCTTTTTTCTACGTCACTTTTTATATTCACGACAATTATTCAATTATATTTTTCTTTAATTTCTATACAACATTAAGTGTGAGTTTGGGAGTGCTTTTTTGTGGCTTATAATCACTTTTGAACCTCAAAATCACTTTTAATAGTGTTTGGATAATAATAGTGATTATGGTTTTAAGCTATTAAAATGCAAAAAGCTGTGTTTTCATAAAAGCAACTATGACCCAGTTTTTGTTAAAAGTGATTCTTAATTATATTGAGATACATATCATAAAGATCATTTTTGATATTTATCTTTTATAATCATTTTTGAACCTATACTATCCAAACATATTTATAAATTTTAATATTTATTACAAATAATCTATTTTTATAAAATCACTTTTAAATAATCATTTTCGAAAAATCAGAAGCATTGCCAACTCACCCTAAGTTTTTGTCTTTTTATTAGAAAGCATGGGATATGTTTTAAATTTATTTTTTTACCCAAATACAAAGCATGGGTGAAAGACGGAACTGAATATAATTATTAAATGTTAAACCCCCTTAGAAAAATAGACTTATCAAATTCTCAAACTCTCTTAAACTTCTCTCCCATGTCACCACCTCCACCGTCATAAGCTACTCTATGGCTACCGCCGCCACCGTCGTTCTCCCGACGCCGCTGACGATGATCGTCAATCTCGACGATGAAAATGACGATGATATATCAGTAATTCCTTCCCCGCCACCAACCGTATCACGCCGAAACAGAAGAACCGCCAGAATTGGCAATGGCACCAACGTTAATAACCCTATCTCCGTCGATCATTACTCCGACCACCACCACCACCACGTCGCCGTTCTCGATCATCCTCCTTCTTCCTCCCTTAAGAGAACGAGAACAAGACCAAGAGTATCACCGATCACAATTGATCTCTCCTGCGACGATTTTAACCCCAAAACCCCCGATCGTCATTCCCAATACACCACTGAAGACGGCGACGTCCAATTCATTCGCTCAGTCAAGAAACACAACGGCGGAATTTCCATAACAGAGCCCGGCGAGACCTCCAATTCGAGTAATTCTGATGTTCCGACGTTCATGTGCGAAATCTGCGTGGAGCCGAAGCCATACACCGCCCTCTTCTTAATAATGGGCGGCTGCACCCACTCCTACTGCTCCGACTGCATTGTCCGATACATAGCTTCCAAGCTCCAAGACAACATTACCCAAATCCGCTGCCCTTCTCCGTCCTGTCCTGGCCTTCTCGAGCACGATCAATGCGGATCCCTCCTCCCTAAAGAGGTGTTTGATCGGTGGGGCGATGCCCTTTGTGAGGCGGTCTTGCTTGCCAACTTGAAATACTATTGCCCTTTCAAAGATTGCTCCGCCCCATTGCTAATCGACGGTGATGAGGAAACAATGATCACTGAGTCAGAGTGTCCTAATTGTAGGAGAATGTTCTGTGTCAAGTGCAAGGTTTCGTGGCACTCGGGGATTAACTGTGAGGAGTTTCAGAAGTTGAATAAGGATGAGAGAGAGAAGGAGGATATAATGTTGGTGCAGCTCGCTAAGTCTAAGCAATGGATTCGGTGTCCAAAATGCAGGTTCTATGTTGAAAAGTCTGATGGTTGCTTGTTCATGAGATGCAGGTTTGTTAATTAGTATCATAGTGTTATTGTAATGTGCTCATGTTTTCGCCAATTCAAATTCTTGAGCTTGATCGTTTATAGTATGCTAATTCTTTAGTGGCTTATTAGGATGATTTAATGCTATGAACTGATCAGTTTTAGCATATGATATTGCCTTGTCGCCTAATTAGGATACAAATGTGCTATGAGTTGATCGATTCCAGTGTACCTTCCATGGCTAATTAAGGTGCATAGATGCTATGAGCTGATCACTTTTGGTGTCCGCTACGTGGCCTTATTCGGATGGATTAATTCTATGAGCCAATCATTCCGCTTGCTATATAGCCTAATTAGGATATTACAAGCAATTCTGATTTCATTCGTGCAATCCAAATATACTTTTTTTATCCGGTCATTGCCTAGTTATGATGTTGGAGTGGTTCAAAGTTTTCCTTTTTATCAAGTGTCCGTTTACTTGATGTATCTGTAAATGCCCCTGGCTGGGCACTTTCTTTTTGTTCTTACAGGTATAAAACCGTTAATTAACTTTTCTTAGAAACCAAATGCTAAGTAAATGGTTTGAACTGATCAAATGTAAGTACTCCCTCTGTCCCAAAATGAATGTCCAAATTCGCTGATCTAGAGCGAATTTATACATTCATTTTGGGATTGAGAGAATATATGATATTGCATTGTCGCCTAATTGGGATAAGAAAATGGTGAGTTGATAAATTTCAATGTACGCTCTGCATGGCCTTATTAGGATGCATTAAAGCTATGAGCCGAAATCTGATTTTGTTCATACAATCCAAATATTCTTTGTTTATCTGGTGGATTGTCAAGTTACGATGTTGGAATGGTACTTTCTTTTTCCATTTTATCATGTGTCCGTTTACTTGATGTAGTCTGTTAATTCCCATGGCTGGGCACTGATTTTGTTCTAATGGGTTACTATCAATAAACTTTACTTAAAAAACTAAATAAGCCTAGTCCAGAATCATCAGTAGGAGTAGTAGCTTGTGTTGTATGTGGAATTAATTTTTTGCCATTTATACTTTCCTGGACTTCAATTTCTGGTTTTCTGCATTTCTAGTTCTCTTTTGTTTCAATTGTAGGAAACTTTCTGGTCGAGATTCGAGATCTTTATACATGTTTTGGGCTTTTTTTCCTTAATCTTCTTCTGGTTGTTTGAGTTGTCGCCATTTTCTTTCCTCATTTTGTAATGCTGATTCGTAATATTGTTGCCATTAATGCTCTTCATTTCCTTCTTTCCCTTTTTCCCTTTTGACTATTATAGGTGTGGATATACGTTCTGTTACAACTGCGGAGCCCCTTTGAAAGCACATTATTGCACAAAATGCAAGCGTTGAAGCTTGGTAAGTATCCATCCTGGAGACATTGGTACTACATACTTTCCCAATTGAGTGTCCGTTTTGGTTTTGTTTTGTCGCTAACTGATTGTAGATGAGTTATACAGTGTGTATTGCCCGTTTGGTGTGAAAACTGAAAACAATCACTTAGAAATACAGTGTGTATTGCCCGTTTGGTGTATATCAGATGTTTGATGGATTTAAAATTAGGATTCTTGACACTTTTCTAGCGAATGTTTGCTTGGAGTGTGTAAATTGCACATTTGATGTCGGGAAAGAATGAACTTGTCAAAGTATGTATACTCCCCCCCCCCTTCAAAACAAATGTTACTAAAATAATTGAATGCACGTGAATTAAGAAAAAGTATTAATAGGGGAGTAGATGTTGTGAGTATGAAATATAAAGTAGGAGAAAGTAAGTGGGGTAGAGAATAGTTAGTAGATTGGTGTTGTGAGTGTGACAAGTGTGTCTCATTACTAAAGAAGTATCATCAAAGTCTCCATTATTGGATAGTAACATTTGTTATCGGACGCCCATAAAGGAAATAAGTAACATTTAGTATGATGGACGGAGGGAGTATGTATCTTGATTAAGCAACATTCAACTGCATAATGGCTGCAGGTCCATTATGCAGTTGAATGTGTGTGTGTGTATACTATTCCCATTTTTACGCTGATAATCACAAAAATACATATAAACCATAACTTTCTGAAAAATTTGTGTAGCCTTTTTATCTTCAATCTTTCTACGAGGCGAGGATAAGTAGAATTATCACGGGCAGAGTAATTTCTTTAGCTGCAAGCTGATGAATGATGTTGATAATGCAACAGGTCCATTTGCAGGAAGGAACGTTGCTGCGACAAGGATGGATAACTAAACTTATTTTGCTGTATAGGTCTCGTGAAATGACTGTCTGTAACTGCAGGCTTATGTTAGTCTAACAATAGAATACTAGGGCGAAGATTGTTGAACAACTTAGGTTTTTATATGATGGTCGTTTAAGTACTCTTTTTGAGACATTCTTTTGGGACGGATGCAATTTTATGCGATTTTTACATTTTATAAAGGTTTCCTATATCAATTGTTTGTGGTTTGTACTCAAATGCCCTTCTCAATTACGAGATAAGATCCTATGCTGTAAATGGTGCAGTCGCACGGGTGTAATTTCTGCAGTGGAGAGGAGAAGAACAAAAAAAAAAACGTTTATGAAAATGAAAATGATTTTTTTTTCTTTCAAAATAATTTTTTAGAACCAATTTTTCTGTCCTGCAGATATTGCATTATTTCAACCCTAACGATACACTCTCTTCAATGTTGGATGAAGTACTCGATCTCATTGTTTTGACACCACAAATCGTGTTTCATGGTTTAAAGAAGTTCAAATGTTTACTCCCCACGTACCATAACAAATGTTACCAAATTAAATTGATTGCACGTGTTGTCGTGTCGTGTTGTCGTGAGTGTGCAAGTTGATCCCATTGAACAAAATAGTGGTATTTGAAAGTTGACATTTTGGGATAGTAACATTTGTTACGAGATGCATGAAGGGGAAAGAAGTAGCGTTTGTTTATGGGACGGAGGAAGTATTTTGCAATACGGACTGAAGTCGTTACTTTGAAACAGTGGTTGCTTGTAGCCGAATCTGGCAAAGCAGCGAAAGCAGTCTGAATTCTTTTCAATCGGACTCGTGGTAGGCCGAGATTAAATTCCAGCGCAAACAGACATTTTCCAAATGTTGGGTAGAGATGGGAAGCAAAATCTCCTGTGGCCATTTCTTGGGCTCCATTGAAAGGACGTGTTTTTGGCAAAGACAGTACTTTATATATGCAAGAGGTTCTTCATTCTGGGCTAATGAATGAATGAGATACTTTATATAAAATTGATAAAATTTATCAATTTATATAAACCAAAAAAATCAGCAATTCTCAATAGAATTGATAAAATTTATACCAATTAAAGCATGGTTTACCCCCCCCCCCCCCCCAACAGATATAATTAATAATAAAATTAAAAAAAAAAAAAAAAAATCAATGCCACAATGATCTAGATGGGATGAGAACCAAAAACCCATCAAGGATAGTACTTTATATATGCAAGACTCAACTTGTGTAGGGCCTGTAGGCTAATGCATAAAGCCCTAGCTTCTTTATTCTCATTTGAAAGGAACCATGCTTTTCCAACACTTGCAGATCTCTCTGCTAACCCTACACCAATCTCCATGAAGTTCATACCTTCTTATGAACAATGAATACAAAAATAAATAATTGATACGCCACAAAAAGATAGCAGCCTAGTATCGAAGCATGTATGTCCTGCGACGGAACCAGTTATAGTCAGGCAAGTACTTGATTGGCCCCACGGCTGCAATTGCCACGTCCTGCAATAATAAGAAACAAATAAAGGTCTGAATCGTTCAGAGCCTTAAGGAGCATGTTTCTTGGTGACAGGGTCTTATGTACAATGTGCACTTATGCAGTAAGGAAACCTCATTGACAAAAATATTACCTCCTCCGTCTCAAAATAAATATCCATTTTTTTAGTTAATGGAAAATTTAAGAAAGTTGACATTTAAGCATTTTTTTGTAGCATATATACATATAAAGATATCACGACATAACATTATTAGTACAAGAGTAAAATTTGAACATTAGGATTGCCAAGGAGCTTTAAGCAATTTCACCAAAAAAAAATGACATTCATTTCAGACAATTTTTTTTGTTAAAATGAGACATTCATTTTGAGATGGAAAGGGTATATAACATGCTATAACTAGTGTGCAAGAAAATATAGATTGAGATTACCTGGTCAAATATAAAACGATTAGCTGCACGTTTGATAGTGCTCACATCAACCGCATCAATCCTAGCAAATAACTCAGCGGGTGGAATTCTTCGGCCATACGTAATTAGCTGCAGGAAGAAAAAGAGCCCCCCACTTAAAACTGGGCAGATGTATATTGGTATAGCATCATGCTTATATGCAGAGCGGTACCATTCATACAGACTAAGCAAATGTAAAGAACCAGGAAGTAAATGTCAGTTAAATGCATCTTCGAGACATATTTGGTTTCACTATTTTTTGTGCGCCATTAATTAGTGTATCTTGTCTGACTAAAGCAATTCTTTTTATGACATAAGAAAAATAATCAAAGACAAGCTTAATGACATATACTCCCTCCGTCTCGAAATGATCTTTCTAATTTTTTCGTTGTTAACACGAAGGTACTTTGTGCAATAATTTCAGGTTTAAGTAATTATCCTAACGAACATCTAAAAATTGTTATTGCCAGTATTTATAACGGTGTATCAATATCAAGTTTTAAATTTTCATTACGATACTTTTTTTTTATTAGTACATTACGATAATTAAACAAGTTTTATAGCCATCTCACAATAACAACCACCTAAAAAAAAGCAATTAACCTCAATAGAGCAATGAAACAATTGTTCACTTTACTGCAGATACATGTAGTCGCTGCTTCTTCCTCTTCTTCTTTTTTTTGGTGGGGTGGGGGAGGGGGGAAGCATCTGGAGGCAATAGGCCTAAGATAGGAGCTAGCCAATATTAACCTTGGTAAATAATACCCTTATTAACCACCGACTTCTCACTTCCTAACTCAAACACATAAACTATGAGCTATGTAGATTTAACCTTAGCTATTTTGTGCTACATCATATTCAGACAGCGTATGTTTCCATTAGCACCCCAAACAAACTTTGATCCTACCAGCTTCTCCAAGTGCACTAGAGGAGCTACAACAATGGGAATGGGTGCAGCTGCCCCAATTTGATTTGAAAAACAAACAAAATAGTAGTGTGACTTTTGTCAAATATCTTCAAAATCAGGGATTTAGTGCAATCAATGAATTTTTGTCCCCGTTTATGTGAAGAGAAAAATGCTCCAACCCTCTGGGCCTCTCCCCTTTAATTAGTGAAAAAAATATATACTCCCTCCGTCCCAATAAGAGCTTCCCTTTTTGCCATTTTGAGTGTCCCGCTAATAGCTTCCACTTTCCTTTTTTGGTAAAGGAATCTTTACTATTTCCTCCACTCATTCTCTCTCCTCATTATTTTAATACTCACAACACTATTATAATTTACTATTCCCTCCACTCATTCTCTCTCCTATTTTCAAATTACACTCACAACATCTTTACTTCCCTCCCATTTCCTTAATTTGCGTGATTTTTAAAAAAGTGGAAGTAATTGTTGGGACGGAGGGAGTATATATTTTGGGCTCCTGTTAAAAATTTCTGGCTCTGTCACTGTCCGAGTGTAATCTCCCTAATTGGACTATACCACAAGAGTAATAGAGAAAGTTGATGCTTACTTCAACATAGAATCAGCCAAGCGGGATTCATGAAGACGGTAGTCGGTATACATGAATAGTGCTATAATTTACGAGTAGTTTAGTTAACACATAAAATGATAAGCTTTCACCCAATTTAATGCAAAATGCTATGGATGGCTCTATTTATGCTGGGCAATAATGACACAGTAAGATGGCTTCATCCGAGCTCTTTATGGGCCAAAAAGATAATTTGATCGTGAGAACAAAGAGCATCAACCCACAACAAGAAACTAAGCACAAGCATTCTACTATTTGCTTACGTACTAATTCTGGAGTTATATGGGCTGTGAACTACTACCTCTGTCCCAAAATGAATGTCCAAAAAAATTCAAATTTGCTCTTGATCAAGAGCAAACTTGAAAATTTTTTGGACATTCATTTTGGGACAGAGGGACTATTAACTATATCTGACATACCTGTCGTCCGATGTCTTCAGCAACTGAACTCGTTCCATCAAGGCGGAGAAGCAAAGAAGATTTCAGCTAAAAGAACAACACATGGTTAGCCATATAACTCTAGAATCACATACACAGAACCAAAAATGACTATTAGACAGCAAAAATTAAGCATTCCTAGCATCAGAAAAGTGTCAGAACATGACATGTCCAAAAGCATACAATCGATATGATAAAGGCATATACAGGCTCATTGCACCATGTGTAAATCAAATCTACTAGAGTTGAAAGTACAGAAATACAAGGCTTTTTTTTTTCAGTTTTCATCTGTCCACTCTCTTTTTTAACATCCTATCCACTTCAATTAAATACTCACTCGGTCGCAAAGAAGTAGTCCCACTTCCTATTTTGGTTTGTCCTAAAAGAATAGTCTCGTTTCTAAAAGAGGATACAGTTTTAGTGCAATTTCAAGGAGGTACAAACAAGTAAAGCTATAATTTAAAAATGTTTTCCTTGACAAATAGAATTATAATTTTGTGATGTTGGGAGAGTACTTTTTTCACCATATAAACGTTAGGGTCAGTGAAGCAAAGTGCCACCAAGAAACAAAGTACTCCTCGATTTATATAAATGACACAGAGTGAAATGATACAGAAGATGAGATTCAGAACTATGTTAACCGTGCGTTTGGCATAGAACCTTCACGATATTGGAATACAGGAGATGATTGAAGAAGAGTAAGGATGGCAGGTACCCTTGATAATCGGAATTTAAAAAATAGATAAATTGATTAGCAGGCAATGCAATGAAACCAGACTGAGTAGATAGAAACACTGCAATGATACCAAATGACTTCTATTTTACAATAATAAAACTATCAAACTAGTTTGGGACAAATTCAGGAACTGATGCTCTCTGAGGCTGAAAATTTTAACTCTTTATTTTATTACATGTTTTCTTATTACAGAGAGTGAAGGAAAGACTTGGGGGCAGTAGTCTAGCACCAATGCAACATCAATATTCAAGTCCTATGAACCAAAAAAAGGTGGCTTGACCGGACTTCGGGTTGTACTTCCGATGCAGTGGAAAACCAGAAAAATGAAAAGACAATCATTGTATAGCAAGACTGACCCTAATATTTCACAGGGAAGTGTGTGGTATCATTATAGTAAAGGATAAATCGAAGAGGCAATTCAGGGGTTTTTCCAGGCTGCACCGCGGTGGAAAATTTTGTCTCCCTGGTTTAAGTAGGACAGTGGTTTGTAGTTATTTCCAAATTTATACAAATAAAGATTGAGAAAAAAGAAAGAAAGCTTCCATCTCCAACTCAAATTCATAGTCAAACCATAGTCAGCAGAATATGGAGGTACAAAGGGCAGAACAAGCCAATCTAGGCCCTGTCTGGTACCACATTACGGTCTTAAACGGAAATCAAAATGGGTGTTTCTTCCTTATAAGTGTCTCAATTGCGCGTCCAATTCTGACTCCGTTTTGTAACGGAATCTCCGTTTTGAACGCTCAAAATTGTAGCGGCTTCTTAAATGGAAAAAAATAGAACGCTACAAATAAATGATGTGGACCAAATTAGCCTTTATTTTGGGGAAGAAAATGGAGTTTCAGATTCGAAATTATTGGATCTGTGCCAATGTAAATAATGAGAAGAAGAGGAGGAATGACAATGGACTTTAAATATGTATTTGAAGGTTAGAATACTCATCTGATAAGTTACGTAGTAGATGAAGAAGAGATTCATCCAGATGAAGAGAAGATTCATGGAAGAACATGGTTTCTGTAGAAGGAGGATCGAAGAATATGACAGATATTTTCATGGCCATTACTATAAGGGTGGATAACAGAGTGGTTATATTGAGAGAACAAAAGTGAGAGGAAGGGAGAGAAATCAAAATTGGAAAATGAAACAAGGAAAAGAACTAGAAGAAAATCATAGTTACGATCAATAATTAACTTACCTGATAAATCCAAATGAATATTATGAAGTTTGGAGGGGATTAGAAAGAATTGCTGGAAAAAAAGAAGGAATGAAGATTGGGAAAGTGATAGAAGGGGAGGGTCGGTGGGGAAGGGAAAAAAGGGGTTAGTGGTATGGTAAAGCAGAGAGAAAGAGGAGATAACAGACCGGGGAAATTCTAAAAAAAACTTTTTTTTGTTTGTTTGTTTGGTTTAGTTTTTACACAAGTGTTGAACAGCTGAATGGTCTATTATTATCCTTTTACACAAGTGTTGAACAACTGAATAGCCCATCATTATTTATATCTTTAAAAGAGATAATAAAGGGTTAAAATGTAATTGTATATGAATATTTAAATTCAAAAATAGCATTTTAAAATGATGTACCAAACACATTTCTAAAACAAATGCTCTGTTTTAGAAAGCTCCATTTTAAGAATTGCTCCATTTTTAGAACTCTCCGTTTCTTAAACTGTGCACTGGACGAGCTCCTAGTCTACCACAGTGAACTGATGACGTAACTGCTATGAAAAGGTTTACAAGTAGATTGACTATCACTTCAGAACAGAATCTCAAATATAGGACCAAGTGAAGAATCTGGTTTTCCAACACACTACTGCTACATCGATTTCACTAGGAACTGATGATCTTTTAACAATACCCGCTAAATGCTAGTTCAAGATGCTGAAGAGCAGATTTTGATTTTAGGAAAACATCATAATTATGGAAATGTACAAGCAGTAAACAAATTACACCAATTCATAGAGATATCTATGCTACAAGCAACTATATGGTACCAGTATGTTGGTACTCCCTCCGTCCCTAAATGAATGTCCAAAAAATTTCAAATTTGCCCTTGATCAAGAGCAAATTTGAAATTTTTTTGGGCATTCATTTAGGGACAGAGGGAGTACTTAATATCAAATACATGTAAACAAATTTGTCTAAGTTCAGTTAAAGTGGTCATCATCCGTACTTGATATATCTATAAGAATCCTCCTGAGGCAAAATAAAGTTGATAAAAACTAGGACTAGCGATTTGACAACAGGCCTTACCTAGTTTAAACCATTGTTAAGAAAAGAAAATAAAAACTTAGGCAATATCGTCAAGCAAGGAGCAGCGCTGTTACCTGATTACGAGCACGAATAACATCAGCTTCTGAAACACGGTAACATAATTTGGATACCTCAAGCATTATTACATACGCTAAATCATCCAAGCAACTCGGCTGAGGAAAATAAAACAAGCAATCAGAACAGTGAAACTTGATCTGTATCAGATGATAGCACCTACGAGACTGAACACTGAACAGTAATGTCAAAATCTTAATTTATCTTGCACGGTTGAAACATAGGGAAAAGCACAGGGAAAGCTGAAGCATTTATTTCAAAAGTCAGTTTGCAATGACTGACTCAAATCCAGAAAGTAGGGGTGAAGGATATACAGACATAGAATTATTTTCCCTTCATTATGCTCAAAGAGTCCTACAATCTCTTCAGGTGCACCAAATTAATTCTTTATACTAACCTTAAATAAAAAATAAGATTAAAATTTAAAATACTATTATAATCCTTAACATAGGGTGTCAATAGAAACTCTTTCTAACACTCAAAATGTTGGAGTCTTTGAGCGGAATGGAGGCAGTGTATATGAACAACCAAAAATTGCTTTTAACAGTTATCACTTGGAGTTAAAGGGCACATTGCTTCACAATTAGATCTTACAATTGTCAAAGAATCTTGATATCGTGATTCAAGATGCTGCAAACCCTGTGAAGAACTAAGGTCACTGAAACAATGCAGACTAGCCTTGATCTATAACCCTTTCCAAAATGAGTGTCATTTTCTCTTCGGGAGTATATATCTGCTAAGTGATACTGAGATGATTTGACAATGGATACAGAAAAAGACAACGAAACAGAGAAACAAACTCTTTCAGAAAGGTAACGGAACCGTCTATTTGAATGAAAAGTATATATTTTCCGACAGTACAGATCTAGTGAGGTTAGATTCAGAGCGCATTACGCCTATCTGCCACATAAATTCATAATATTAATGCCACTTAGCTTTGGCCTTAAAGCTAGCAACCACTAACTCACGATCTGTTCAATCAATTCTAACCCGTAAGATAAGCTCTCCCTTTTTCTCTTCACACGTATCTTGCACAGACTTTGTTTAAAATACATGTATAAAGTGTAACAACTCTCCAATTTGGTTAGGCATGAGCATACCTGAACACACAATTACATATTTCTCCTTAAGAGGAGATTGAAATTCTTGAACTTTTCTTCCTACATTTATTGTTCAAATTGCATATATACTCCTTAGTAACAAAGCAGAAATAAGGTAAACCAAATATACATTTCTTAGAAACAACAAATTTATTCAGCCTATGGAGAGGTTAAGAAAACCAAATTAAAGCTTCATCAGCTCACCTCGGCAACAGCATAGACACCGAAAAGCCCCGTGTCTTTGTAACTGGTATTGAAAGCCGTCATGCTCTCAGCTAGTTCATTAATTGCAACCCTCTGTGCAAGCTCGGAGCTGTTCCAGATTTTCAAACAACGCATAGATGTCTCAAGTAAATTTAATCCTCCATGAGAGATCTTATTGAAAGAATACACGCTATATGGCAAATTATTGACAGCCAAAAAAGATCTCTAAAAGGGTTGGATAAAGTGGCCTAGTAAACCATGAGGAACTGTAACCAACAATCCTTCTCCCCCCTCCCCAAACACAAAAAAAAATGTCTTACTTTCACTTTTATGGTCAATTCCTTTGAACTTTGACCAAATATTTATAAAATTCTAATTATCCTCGTGAATTTATAAAAATAGTTATTGATAGTATTCTTAATAGTGAATCAATAACAACTTTTGGAATTTCAAGAGAATCATTACAGTTTCACTTTTTTTTGTCAAAGTTTAATTGAGTTAAAAGTCAAAGTAGGAGAGTTTTTTTTTGGGGGGATTGAGGGAGTTTGATTGAAGACAAGCAACATGAGGTGAACAATTTTTTCGGGCAAAAAGAAAAAAGATAAAAGAAGGAGCTTAAAGCCATGTCAATGATTTACCAGTGTATGCTCATATTATATAAAAGCTTTTGTAAAGGCTAAAGAAGAAACACCGACCCCATATTCTTTCCTTCTCCTGCATTTTTATCCCATGATCCAAGCATTTGTTGTATGACCATTAACGCGACAGAATCTGGATCTGTCCATGACGTGCCATTGAAAGCAACAGCAAATCGAGCAAGAGGCACATAATCATCAACAGCCCGAACCTGATAGTTTCACAAATCATATTCAAAAAGATTAGTATTACTATTATCAAGAATACTAAGTGAATATCTATAGCAAGCCGCCCAATGTGAGCACGCACCTCGGAACCGGTAAATATTGCAGGTTCTTTTGCAACTAACTGAGATGTGGTGATTGGATTAGCTGACAGTTTTGTGAACAATTTCTTCACTTGCTCAACAATGTCTTCATGCTTAACAGCTCCAGCCGCAGATATTACCTGAAGCCGTACAGACAAACGCATGTCACAATGGGAAAAAACAAAAAAATTCGAAGCCATCTTATGACTTATGAGCAATAGCAATAAATCATCAGCTAAACCTAACTAGGAAAAAGAAAATTGCTCTTGAGTACCATTCTGTGGGTAGCATAGTGGGTTGAAATGTAATCCTGAATCTCCTTTTTTGATATTTTCTTGATGTTTTCAGCAGGGCCAATAATGGTTCTGCCCAGAGGAGTATATTGGAAAGCAGTAGCATGTAACTGGTCAAATACTACTTCTTTAGTTTGTCCCCCCGCCTGCAAAAAATGCCAGAAAGTGAAACAATCAGTCTTTGTAGCTTTAACTTAACATAATCATACTATGAAACAAAGACCAAGATTAAATGCTTCAGAAGATAATTTATACCCTCTCCCAACCTCCCCTCTCCATCCCCCGGCTTTCCCCACCACACACACACACACACACCACTGCAGAATTACCCCTAAAATAGAAAAGGAAGTATCTTTTCTTCTTTACAGGAATCCATTGCTCATGCAACACACTGATTTCTATATATATATATATATATATATATATATATATATATATATATATACATGTTGGAAATCTGACAACCAGACTTTAATCTATAAACAGTGACACCATTTATCCCTCAATCGCTGATTCACTTGCTTTCTTGTCTGGCATGGTAACTTGTTTAAAATCAACCTACTCTGTTGAGTTATTATGTAACTTCCATAAAATCTACACACAATTAACATTGTTCTTCATATGTGGCTAATTAGATAAGTGCCGAATGGAACTTGTTTGATATGCCTCATTCATTGTGGTGTTTTTTTTTTTTTTATGATGGAGGCTGGAGGGAGAACATTCATGTGCTTCATTTCCGCCTTAGGCTAACGTTTGTGGCTTATAATAGGAGGCTTGTCATCTCAGCATTGTGTTAAAATTTGCTAAATCAAAAGAGATGACTAATTCATCATTGAAAGTTATGTATAGGCTGTAAGAACTATAAGAAGCTAAGTAATTTCCTAGGATTACTTTAAGTCTGAGTTAGAGGTCAAAGGCTCGAGCAGCGTCCTCTTGCATTTAAATGTAAGAGAAGGTTGTCTACATTAAGCACATATGGGTTCGGCCCTTCCCTGGACCCCACACATAATGGGAGTTATTGTAGCACCAGGTTGCCCTTTTTATTTTTCGTTGTTACAAGTATGACACACACCGTGTTTCATTGTCAAGATGTGCTAGAGAGTGTGCCACCTGTTTTACTGTGAGGCTACCAGTTGGACATCACCTTATCTTAATTTTCAGGAAACCAAAAGATATGAAATAGCAGAACTTTTGCAAAGGAGAAAATGGATGGTTAAAAGGAAAATAAAAGATATGTGTACCATAGAGGATATCTTCGGATATTATTTTAGCAATCATGGGATGTTTTATAGCTATTATGCTTATAAGGAAGTTACAAACTGCTTATTATGTGTTCTTAATACAACGAGAAAGAAAACTTCGTGTTAATGCTTGACACCAACCGTTGTGCTTTCTGAATATCATATGCAACTCTGGTCTTTGCAGGTTAAATAAGGACTATTGAGTTAATGAATGGAGTTGTGATAACAGCAATCCCTACCCGACACTTACCAATTTCTATACCCTTCCCCCGCCCCCCAAAGTAACCCAAGTGATTTTAAGTGCCAAATCAATGGAAATAAAGTCTAAACAAATTGAAGCACTAATCCACGTGGTAATCGTATCGCCACTTTTTCCAAAGTGTCCGAAGTAAACAGATACATGAATTCACTGTATAATCTTTCAAAACTATAGTTCTCCACCTTAGGAGTTCACAAGCTATAGAGACATACAGACTAAAAGACAGATCATGGTGAATGAGGCTCACTCCAATGACACCCCGCATTTGTTTCAAAGGATTCAACCTTTATGAAAGCAAACTAGCTTGATTAACTAACTTCTTAAACCGTCTCAACAGAACTTCAGCAAATAGCAATACGCACTACAAGCAAATAAGTATCTTAACCAGCCACAGCCGGTACCTAGAGCTTCAAATCAACAAGCATCCCAGACTCAATTCAGCAGCTACATTTGCGAATTACAATGAAATAACAACCAATAAACAAGCCCGATTATCAATTAAAGATCATAACTGAGAACAAACCTCTTCCAATTCGCGGAGAATATTTTCGCGTTCGCGATCAATCGAGCTCTCCTCAAAAGCAGAATTCTGCAAGATATCAGACAAAACATCAAGCGCCTTGGGGACATTCTCAGTGGCAACTTTGGCAGAATACGTGGTCTGCTCCCTCGAAGTACACGCATTCAAATGCCCACCCATATTCTCAATCTCCTCCTCCAACGCCTTCCGCGTCCTCCTCTCCGTTCCCTTGAATATCACGTGTTCGAGGAAATGCGCGACGCCGTTCATCTCATCCGTCTCGAACCTGCTCCCGGAGTCGATCCAGACACCAACGGTGGCGGTCTTGGACCAGGGTTGAGACTCGGTGGCGACGCGAAGGCCATTAGGAAGGGTGGTGACCCGAGTCTCCGGGACGGAAAGAATGGGAGTGTGATCTGTAACAGTAGGGTGAGGAGATGTGTATTTGAGGAATCTTTCATCCGGGTTTTCGAGACGTCTGAGCTTTGATTTGACTTGTTCAGCGAGACGGTCGTAGATCATGGCGGTCGGGGGCGGCGGGGATGGTGGGGAAGGGGAATCCGGGACGGTGGCAGGGGAAGAGGAAATTGAGCGCGAGAATTGGGTAAGTGGCATGAACGGTTTGTGGGATCGACGGGAGAGGTTGAGGAGATGGCGGGTCGCCATGGCTATGGCGATTTTGAAGGTTTTGGGATCAAATTTTTTGGAATTGCTGTGGATTACTGTGTGTTTGTGTTTGTGTTTGTGTTTGTGTTTGTGTGTGTGAGAGAGGGGGCAGAGTGGAGAAGATAATTCGGTTGGTGGTAGGGACAGTATTCAGGAATCAATGGTTATATGCCAAGTGTCAATACTGACTGAGTCAGCTGGATCTGGGAACTGGGCTGACTTTTGGTACATAACTTAAAGCCACAAGTGCATGTTCATGTTCGAGGACCCAATTCACCCCTTTCACCGCGTCGCCAGTTGTAACTTGATAAATACCTACTGAAGTATTGTTAAACTTTCTACACTATGATAGTCGGCCTTCTTCAAGTTGAAGTCATATTTTTGTTGGACCCTTTGACTGAATTGTAGTTTCGCATTTATGTTGGGGTTACCAGGATACCCCCCCTAAAGCCCTTATTGATACCGAGAGTATTTTGAAAGTATTTCACACACCTATAGAAGGCCATCTCAACAATACCCGAAATAGGCATCCCTCGTGCTCCTTTCATGACACCATTATAAACCTCAGACAAATTGGTAGTATTAATGTCGTACCTATATCCACCATCATGCGCCATTGACCACTTTTTAGCATCCAAAAACTCAAACCATTTAACTGTCTCGCGATTGATTATACGAATATGAGCCAAAAAAAAAATTCATCTTCCGTTCCTGGGTGGCGCTAACAGCACGCCAAAACAGATCTTTTAAGCCAACACCCTTATGAGTGTAAAGGAAATTAGCTCGTAAATGCAACATGCACCACCTGTACACAACGGTTCGTGGCCATCCATTTTCTCCAATAGTGGCAAGGATCCCATTGTGGCGATCAGATATCAAACAAACTTCACGACCCCTAATAACATGTCTGCAAACAAGATGTAAGAACCAAGACCAGTTTTCATGGTCCTCTTTTTCAACAAGAGCAAAAGCAAGTGAAAGTAAACTATCATTTGCATCGACACCCATAGCAATAAGTATTACCCCTTTATATCTTCCATGCAAGAATGTGCCATCAACAGAAATGACAGGACGTTAATGAGAGAATGCTTCCAAACAAGGGCCAAATGCCAAGAACACACGGTCAAACGAACCTGGAGGACCAGCTTCAGGACGATTAGAAAACTCCACAATGGTTGAAGGGTTCCACTTTTGAATAGCTGCTAACAAACGTGGCAACTTTCTATAAGATTTGTCCCAGTCCCCATATGTTTGAGCGATGGCTTTTTGTTTACCACACCATGCCTTCCGATATGAAACATCCTTACCGTAATCTGATTTTATATTTATCATGATAAGCTTAATCTTGTACTCTGGATCAGCCTTGACAAGATCGAAAACTTCTCGTCCTATAAACTTAGCATCTAAATTAGGATGATCGTCGCTAACATCTGAAGCCAAGCAAGAATGTGGACCCTTGTACTTAGTTACTTCCCAGTACCCACCCTTCTTCAGACTCACATTCATATAGAAATTGCAGGGGAACTGTTTCACCAAACACTCAATAGTTCACTTTTATGGTGTGCTCTTTCTCACCTTGAACCTCAGATTCTTCTTAATATGGTACTTCTTTATTTGGTACTGCACATCAATCTTGTGTGAGAAACGAATACCTTTAGCGATTCCATCACTCTCTGCATTCCATTCTGCAAACTTGTATTCGCTATTATCATAATTCTCTGACCCTTCACCAATATCACGGTAAAATTGATAGTCTCCTCTCCCATACATTTTATTTTGCGGTTCACCTTGAAAAGTAATCATCTATGCTCCTACATCACCGCCTTCCCCATCATCACCCTCATTCTCGTTATCAGTTGGACTCGAACAATCTTCATATCCAGAATCAACATCAGAACTTACTGCAAGGATATGACTTTCATAATCTGAATCATCATCATTTTCACGTTCCTCTACCTCTTCCCCTTCCCCTTCCACTTCCACTTCTGCTTCCACTTCCGGTTCCACTTCCCTTTCCTCTTCCCAATGTGTTTCAAAACCAAAAGCATCTCTCTCAAGGTAGTTATCATTTTGTATCGGCTTCTCACGTGTTTCAACCTCATCAGAACGCATATTATTACCAAAAAATCCAAACTTCATGATAATATACAACTGCAAGCTACCAATCCCACCTAATTGAGCAGAAACATCAAACATGACTTTCACACACATATCATTCTCGACTTCAAGTGGAATGTAATTTGCAAACCCATTGCCATCATATGAGGATATCTACAAATAACTTTCAACTTAATATCCCTTGGATCTATATCAATTTTCTTATATAACTTCCTAATCAATTTTTTGTAACTCCAACGAGTTTTTTCCCTAAGTGAAAATTTCGGCCCCTGTTCAAGATTACTATCTCCAAACGGGTGTTCATCATCTCCTCCCCAGTAGCACATGAAAATAAGTGGAAATTCACTCATATTTTTTCCTAAACAAATTAATTCAACAATCAAAATATATAAAAAAAAAAGCAACAAATCACATTATACAAATCAAAATATATTAATTAATTCGACAGTCAAAACATATAAAAAAAACAATAAATAACTCTAGTTTACAATCACATTAAACAAATCAAAATATATAAAAAAGAATAAAATGTATCTTAAATAATGCTTAATTCACAAAATATTGGAGAATGTTGAGCTTTGAAATTGAAATGGACAGAGAAATGGTTATGAAAGAATGAGAAAGAAGAGGATGTGAGGGAATTTTATGTTGGCATGAAGTCGGCATTGCCAATGCCGACTTCACTAAAATCCTAGTTGAAGTCGGTATTGTCAATGCCGACTTCACTTAAACCAAATATCCTAATTAATGCAATTAACCCCCTCGACAATTAACCATTCTGGGCTGACTTTTGACTAACTAAAGTCGGCATTGGTAGTGCCGACTTCAAGCCAAAAACGGCATTGCCAATGCCGACTTCACATAAAATTGTCATTTTGGTACATAAAATTTCCCTGGTGTCATTTGGGTAAATATTAATTTAAAACGGAATAATTAAAAAAAATCAATTTGAGCGTTTATTTTTAATTTTTAATCACCTAATATCAATTTTATTAAATGGGGTACTGAACTCAAAATCTTTACGACGGATAGACTTAAACCTGCTCAATACAATATTTCACTTGTACTCAAGTCTTTTAGCTTCAATTTGAGTGTTGAATATTCAAAATGATAAAAAAAATATATTATTTTATATTTAATAGAACTCGCTTAATATTTATAACAATAATCTAATTTACAATTTTTTTCACCCATATTTTTTTTATTTTACATTTTATATTTACAACGCCTTTTCTCTTTCTTTTTATTATACTAGTAAAAGTCCGTGTTTGAGGACACATTTTTTTTTTAATTTAAAAAAATAAATTTAAAGGGCAAAATGGGAAAGCGACAATTTAGTGAGGGCAAAATGGGAAATTTGGCATGTGGTACTGTTCATTGTACTGTTCACTGAGGGGTTGTAATTTATACTATAGATTATTATTATTTAATTACACCCGAATCAGAATTAGAAGCGGGCCATTGTAGGGATGGCCAAATCGGACCGAATCGGACCGGAACCGGACCGAAAAAGCCTGAAACCGCCATGAACCGTCACGAAAATCGGAATCGATTTGGAGCCGAGCCGGTTAAGGGTCACCAAAATGGTGAACCAGACCGGAAAAAGCCCGAAACCGGACGAAAATTCATTGTTTTTCGATAGAACCGGACCGAAACCGGATCGGAAAAAGTCCAGAACCGGACGAACCGGGGAGAAAACCAAAACCGGATTAACCGGAACCGTGAGCAATCCGGGCAGGTTAAGGGTCATACATTTTTTGAATCGAAATCGGCGATTTCGAACCGAAACTGAGCCCGAAACCGGTTTTGGTTATCTCTAGGCCATTGTAACTAGATTTAATTCCATTTTTTAACCATGTGCATTGAACCAAAATTTAATCTTTTTTTTTTTTTTTTTTTTTTTGATACCCGGGTTCCCTTCAGCCTTCGCCGGGTTAATCCCGGACCACTAGCTCCCGGCACTTCTGTCCTAGCGGAGGTAAATCGCGGATGTGCCCAATGCAACTGTGGTGGCGGCACCCTTTATACTCCTGGCCCCAAGGGAGCCCTCCTACAACGCGGTAGTTGAACTCCCCACACTGAGGTTACAAGCCCAGCAATGCCGCTTCCTTAACTGCACGGATGTGCCCAGGGGGCTCCAAAGGTCCCTGAAACCCAAGGTATGAAATTAAACCACAATGATCCCCCGGAGAGGAAATCGAACCGGCGACCTCCCCGAAGGAAGGCCACCCATGATACCGCTGGGCCATGGCCCATTTGGTACCACCCATGATACCAAAATTTAATCTTGACTATACGAGTAGTACATAAGATGACATTATATACTCCTCTCATCTCATTTAGTTTGAACACATTAATATAATTTTATTTTTTCACATTTAATTTTTAATTGTCAATACGAATAAAATTTAATCAATGACTAATATCTACTTAATTATTTGAAAGAAATTTAAAAAAATTGTTAGAAAAATATCAAAGTTTATTTGCTTTGATCATAAAGTGATCAAACAAAGTGAGACATAGATAATAACTAATAGAATAAAGTATGATTAGATAAATTCAATTCATACATGATAGAAAAATTTAATATAAATGACTAAATTTTATTAATAACAAGAGATTACATATTTATAGTACAAACTATAATGTTTTATAATAATCTAGGGTTACAATGATAGGTAATCTTCTATTGAGATACACATATTATCTTCCTAAATATAATAATAATTATTATTATTATTATTATTATTATTATTATTATTATTATCATTATTATTTTATTATTTTTATTATTATTATTATTATTATTATTATTATTATTATTATTATTATTATTATTATTATTATTATTATTATTATTATTATTATTAGGGTTTCGGTTTATTGCATGGTTTTGTGTCGATGGTGGTATGAGAAGGAGGAGTTTGTGAAGATGTGTATGTGTGAAGGGGTTTCAGCTAAGGGTGATTTAGGATAGTAGAGTTTTGATGGTGGATGTCGAAAGCAAGGGGTGGGGCGGCATAAGGTTTTGCAGATGGTGGGTTTGTGAGAAGGGAGGCGATAGACTTTATTGTGCTTGTAGGGTTTATACACGGCATGGAGGGTTGATCATAGGTTTCATTAGTGATGAATGAAGGGTGTTATTAGGCGGTGGGTTTTGGCCATTGCCGAAGGTGGTATGATATAGGGGCGAAATTTTGATGGTGGGTGGTAATGAGGGAGAGACGGATATAGACACTACAAGAAAAAGGGCTTTTTGTGACAACATTTTTTTGAATGGCTAAAATGCGGTTCCAAATATCTGTTTTTTGGAAGGCATGAATACCCGTGCCAAATACTCTAGTATTTGGCACTCTTCTCCCCTTGCCCTCTCAAATGCTTAGTAATTGACACTCTTTTTCACTGCCCTCCCAAATATAAGTTTTATTAGGACACTTTAATTTCTAGCCGTACCAATTGTTGTGATATTATCTTAAAATTTTGCCACAATTTTTCCCGCGATCGTTTCCCTCCAGGATTAGGATTTTAGAGATGGTTTGAGAGTTTCAAATAAACTAATTCGCTTTCTCTCTTCCTGTTCGAACACAACTCTCTCGTCGTCCGTTCGTCTGCTAGCTAGGTCTCCGATCTCCGTTCTCCGTTCGACGGCTTTGGGATTCTCGGTCGAAGGTAAGCATCTCTCGCTTTCTCTCTCGCTTTCTCTCCCGCTTTCTCTTCGACGGCTAACTCTCTCGCAATTGTCATCCGTTTCCGTAGGTCTCCGATCTCGGTTCGACGGGTTTGGGGATTCCCGATCAAAGGTAAGCATCTCTCTCGCTTTATGTCTCTCTCATGCCAACTCCATGCATCTCACGCCCACTCCATGCTAGGTCTTCGATTCTCTCGCTTTCCAATCTTGGTTCGTCTGCTAGGTCTTCGTCTCTCTCTTCGTTCGATCTCATTGCTAAGGTTAGTTCAATTTCATTCTATTCCATAGTTCTGATCGTTTTTTCATGCTTAATTTTGTTGTAAAATTGTGAAAACTGAATTTGGTTGAATTTAGAGATCTGTGTTCTCCTTTTCGATTATGTGTAGCGGAATCGAGTTAGGGTTCATTATTGAGAAATTTTTGCAAATTTTATCTTGTTTGATGGTTAAATCGTAAATGGTAATCTTATTACAATTTGAGTTGCGAGGATTGTTCATAATTAGAGCAATCAAAAATGGCATTAAGAGCACCCATTAAAGGAATAAGTATGGCGTCAACTACAACAAGTGCTTCAGTGCAGGATCCTTATAGACCCTCCTTTGTTCGGCTCCGTACATCCTTCTATGGCACAGAAGGTATGGCGTTTTGACAATTCCCATCTCAATTTGTGTATATGGTGATGCCTAGATTGATTCCAATATAGCATTCGCTTGCGTATTCTTGTATGTGTTTGTGTCAATGGTATTTGGGAGGAACAAAACCGTCCCAAAAAGTTTTTGGAAGGGCAATCGTAGTCGTGCCAAATGTATTTCGAGAGGCAATCAAACCGTGCCAAATGTATTTGGGACGGTGGACAAAAGCGTAACAAATATATTTGAAAGGGTAGGAAAACCGTGTCTAATGTATTTGGAAGGGCAAAAAAAACCGTCCCAAATACTATTTGAAAGGGCAAAAAAATCGTCTCAAATACGTATTTGGGATGGGCCACTAAAAACCATCCCTAATACTCGTAAATAAGACAGACCTGCTTAACCGTCACCATTTTCGTGCCAAATACTTTTTGGGACGGTTTTGGAATGTCACAAATGTATTTGGCACCCTTGTATTTGGGAGGGTGCCAAAACCGTCCCAAGGCCGTCCCAAATACTTTTTGGGACGGTTTTGACGATATTTGGGACGGTTTTTGGCCTTCACAAATACCCCTTTTTCTTGTAGTGAGAATTAGAGTTTGTGATAGTGGGGTTAGGTTGGGTGTTGTGTAGGTGGCAACAACAAGGGTTTCGGTTATTGGGTACGTATATGTCGAGGTTGATGTGTTTTAGAAGGGTGGAGTTTTGATGTCGGGTGGCGGAAGCAAGTGGTGGTGTTAGGGTGGGGCAGCCATGATTTTGCTGAGGGTTGGTTGTTTTCGTTGGAAGAGAAGGAGGCTGGACAAGGAAGAGTATCGGCCATTGGGGTTAAGCCGATGGTGTTGTGTAAGATGGAGAGGCGGAAGTAGATGGGTTTTAAGGTGGGGCAGAAGTGAGTGGCGAGATGGTGTTTAGGGTGGGGCGGCTTAGGGTTTTGCCGCGAGGGTTAGGTGGAGAAGGACCATTATAACTCTGATATCATAATATAAAAAAGGATGGTTAGAAGTGATCTCATACTTAAGAGAGAGAAAGTTGATATTAATAACTCAAATTTATTAATAACAAAAGGTTACATATTTATAGTACAAGAGAGAATGTTCATTAATAATATAGGGTTACAATGAGAGGTGATCTTCTATTGAGATACAAATATTATCTTCCTAAATATACAAGGTTTGAATCTCTAAACATATATACTATATTTATAAATCAGGTAACAAGATATATATAATATATACTTGATAATATGATATTCCTTATAATAACTTTCAAAGTTTGTGTGCCCAAAATCATAAGATGCTTTACCCCTTTTTTGTTGTTTGCAACTACTTGTATGCAATGCCTTTTCGGTTGTACATGGACATTGTTGATTTTTACTTAAAAAAATACTTAAAACTGATGACGCCATAACTTTAAGGGTCTCACGAATGATGAACACTAGCTTTGTATGAACTGGATACCTAGATCACAACACACACAATAAGCACCGTTAGAGACTAAGCTGGAGTTGATTCTGGTTCAGGCCCTCGGGTGTGAGAGTAAGACCTTTGAGGGTTTAATAACTGAGATATTAATAATTGGAATGTCTTTAGTGTGTTTGTGTGCTATGGTTTAGATAATGTGACTTACCTTGCCCTTGAGGACAAGTGAGAGTTTATATAGGAGAGAGAGAGAGAGACTAATTGGATGACCTCAGCCCTTGGAGATATTAGTCTTGACCTATGACACGTGTTTGCGTCTGGTTGACTTGTACCATAAAGTAGGGATGTAAATGCTTCGGTTTGGGCCAATTTACGGACCGAACCACTAATCATCGATTTGAAAAAATCTCAAATTGAACCGAAACATGAAAAAATTCAAACCGAACCGTGGTTTGATTTTACGGTTCGAACCGCGGTTTAAACCATAATTCAAACTACGGTTCAAACCATGAAATAAAACACTGGTTAAATATTAATTAGAACAGGGATTCAGACTACACAATTCTTTGTCATGTTTATTTAAATTTTCCAGACATGACATACAGAAAAGATTCAGAATTTAAACACAACTTGAAATTGTGCTTTAATGTTTATGATAACAACATGCCATTTGAGTACTTGTAATGGTATGTGAGTGTTAATTAACATTATTACAGGAAGATTAACCCAAATAAAAAAAGGGTTATGGGGTAAAATCCATTAATATAATTAGAGGTTTTCAAATCTAAATGTTAGGTGGAGATTAAAGATATGTATATCTTCGGTTAATATTAAATGGGTTAGTGATATGGTATATCGGTTCGGTTTGGTGGTTCGGTCTCGCGGTATCGAACCGTGGTTTGGGGGTCCAGACCGCAAACCAAACTGAATCACACGTTTTGACAATTTTTGGAACCGAACCAAACCACTATTGCTTGAAAACTGAAGTAAACCGCGTGGTTTGGTTTGATTCGGTTCTGAAACGCGGTTTGAACCGAACCACTTACTCCCCTACCATAAAGCACATAGTACTGTAGAAGGATGCCTCTGATTGGACGAGTATAGGGTGGCAGGCGACAGTTGATGCGGCGCCTTACGCGCATGAATGGCGCCTGAGCCGGCGACAGGCCTGCCAGCTAGTGTCAGAGCTTGTACGGACTAGTGTCTCACAAGCTAGATATTATCCGGGAGTCTGGTATGAGACGCGGTCAGCGTGAACTAAATAGGCTTGGTCAGTGCGGTCTGAATGTTCGCAGTCATATCCTAGACAATCCATTCAGGGGTAGAGCTAGCGCCTCGATCGTAGACATTTCCGAGGTGCCACGTCATATATGACCTTTGTACCAGAGCAAGCTTGGACTCGGTCTGAAAGGTCCGGGCTCATAAAAAACAAATTATAAAAACGCTCGTCAATTAGCAGAAACGAAATGAAGAAAATTTCCACTGTTTTTTGATTTTACCAAAAACTACCTAAAAAGATGCAATTTACAAAAAAAAAAAAAACATGTAAGTTATGATTTTACATTTTTTTTAATTGACAAAAAATCCATATTTATAACTGATAAATGAGTTTATCAATTAAGAATAACTGATAAATGCATTTATCAGTTAAATAACTGATTTATCAGTTGTTTAACAAAATACCAATCACACAATACTTTTTGAAAAATTGATAAATGAATTTATCGGTTATAAACAATTTATAAATGCATTTATTAGCTATAAATAACTAATAAATGTCATTTTAAAAAAATAAAAAAATAATTAAAAAGATTTTTTTTTAATATTCATGTATTTTTTTTGTAATATTCAATGAGTTTTGTAATATTCAACTTGTGTGAAATATTTTGGAATATACATATTTCAAAAGTAGTTTTTGGTAAATGTCATAAAATTAAATGTGGCCAAACAAAATGAGAAGGATGGAGTAACTAATAAACATAAATTTGGTATTATCGTCATTAAATTATAATAATAAATTTCTAAATAAGAATAAAAATAAAAAATATTATTTATTTTAGACCGGAATAAACTTCAAAACTGGTTCAAAAGTTATTTCTGGACTAAATTTTTGTCCGAAATAAATGTTTTTTATGATAAAAGGTATTCAAATTACTCTTTTATTATGCATTTAAAATTGTTGCAATTTATTGATTATTTTATTGTAAAAAGTAATGTAGGTAAAAAAAGACAATTAATAAAGCCAAAAACTCACAAAAAACGCGTTTTTTTCAAACTTAGAAAAAAACGTGTTTTTAGAAGACGTAAACCCTACCCATTCTAACCGGTCGTTCATTACTTCCGACGGGATTCCATACAGTGCGGAATCGAGAACACATGCAAATTGTCGAACCCTAAAATTTCATACAGTGCGGAATCAAGAACAGTGTACCCAATTGCCATTATCTCTCTGCAGCTATATGCAATTTACGTGCTGTAATGGAAAATGGCGGCGGCGTTCACAATTTGCTGAAGTTTTTTAATTGTTAGTTTGTGCAAATGATTAATTTGCTGAAGTTTGGGTCAATTTAATTTGGAATTCTGTGAATTTGTTCTAAATAATTGTTAGCAGTTGTCTAAATAATTGCCAGGGTTATGAAAAAAATGTACCAGTGCACGTTTAAAGAAGTGCCAGTTAAAAAGCTCTCTTTGTCCAGAAACTTAGTGTCAGTGCATGTGTAACAAAGTACCGGTGCCAGTGTAAAAAAGTGCCAGTGTTAGTGTAATAAAGTGCCAGTGTTAGTATATTAAAGTGCCGGTGTTAGTGTAAAACAAGTGTCAGTATTAGTTTAACAAAGTGCCAGTGTTATTGTAACAAAGTGCCAGTGTTAGTGTAACCAAGTGCCAGTGTTAGTTTATAATCAGTCACTTAATATACATGCACTGACACTTTTTTACACTGGCACTTTGTTAAACTGGCACTGGCACTTTTTACACTGGCAATTTGTTACACATGCACTGGCACTTTGTTTACACTGGCACTTTGTTACACATGCACTTACACTTTTTTACACTGGCACTTTGTTACACATGCACTGGCACTTTGTCACACTGACATTTTGTTACACTGGCACTGACACAAACGGGAAAAACAAAACACGTTTTTTCTAAGTGCTAGAAAAAACTAATTTTTTATAAGACCAACTCATTAATAAAGTTATATTTCATAGTTTATTCGTTAAACTATGATAATAATTATAATAATAATTGTAATTTTTAAAACATGCGAAAATTGCTAAAATAACATTTATTTTAGACCGAATAGTACTAAAATGAAACTAACGCTATCACTATTTAATCTTGTTCATGCAAACATTAAGAGACCAGCCCTTTAATGATTATGTTTAGGGTCTACAAATTATACTAGTCCGTAGACTATATTAGCCGTATTAATTATAATTGATAAAAAAAATTGTATAACGAACTTTCTGTACGATAGTATTGATAAAAAAATTGTATAACTAACTTTCTGTACGATAGTATCGTATCATTTGTGTCTAATTGTTGATACAAGATATACAAACTTCGGTTGATATTAACATATAACGATATTATTTATAAAAATTATATATAAATAATTTTCTTTATCTAACCGTAAGCTGCAGATGTCGTGTCTGCTAAATTCTAATTCAATCGCTCTCTTTCACCGAAACTCAGCAACGAGCTGATTTCTCTCCCTCTTTCGCGATAATTTATGTTTTGAGACCTTTTTCTATGTTATAATGTGTTGCTTATTATGATAGACAGAAAATATAACAAAAAATAATATCAATGCATTTTTTTGTCTATATTTACATTTGATATATATTGAGTACCAACATTGTGGGCTCCTCCCAACTTTCGAGACCTATAAACTCGTGTCCCAGGATGGAGAGTCCCAAAATACCATTTAAAAAAAAAAACTTTTCTTTACTTTAACTTGAAAAGTATACAACTCATTTTCAAAACAATTTCAAAATAACCTCTCTACACGGAGGCGATATATAAACCTGTTTAAAACCAAACACAACCTGTTTACACAAAGTATACAACTGGTAAGGCTTACACAAGCCAACCATAAAACAAACCAATCTCAAACTGAATTACAATATAACTCAACTGAAACATGTTTATGAAAGTTTTATATACAAAACATTTTCCCAAAAGAATGACAACCAACAATCCCAACTCCCCAATACAACACATACCCCGACAACCAAAAGATGTCCAAACTCCTGCCCCGGCCTCACTGGTCCGGTCTTCCTGTCTCAGCGGGATCTAAAACAATAAAGGGAGAAGGAGTGAGATAAAATCTCAGCAAGCTATTATGTATGCAATAATATGCCATACAAGATGCAACACATAAACAGGTTGCTCAATACAAATATGCAACACCAAACAGGTTGCTCAATCACATTGGAAAAACAGTAAACACGTTACGTTACCTTTCCCTTTACCTTTTCCCCATCTGGGTCATATGTAGTACTACGGTGGGAGTTATACTTATACTCCACTCATTTGGTGAACTGCTAGTGCACATTCACCTCTTATACGACCCCTTATAGAGATCCATATAAGCTGCCTCGCTATCTTGTGGCATGACTGCACATATCCACAGAAGCTGAACCCCTCAATCCGTGGCCACAGAAGGGGGTGAACGGTACAAGTATAAGGACATCCAATCACCTTATGAATATATCTTCTCATAAGTGGTTGCATTCCCTATACCCCCGAAGATCAACTGGTATACCTGTAAGTACCCCAATCTGGATCACCCTCTTCCGAGCACATGGGAAACACCGCAGACTCACAAACACAGTCTCGAAGACCCTTGACACTCAAAACCCTCAAAAACCCCCAACCAAACCAAGGGAAGGACCTTTCTAGGACAAAAGGGGACAAAAGGACTTTTTAGGAATTTTTCAGAAATTGGAAAAGCCTATGTGGTCCGTATGGACCTCTTTGCTTCAATGATTACTGAATCCCCTTAAAGTCCAACTTATTCCCTCAAATTCCGGGAAGCATCATTACCTACCTACATGGTTGGTCCGTACGGACCTTTCTGCATGCAAGGTTGGTCCGTACTGACTTTCGCAAACCGCACACCATCATGGCTAAATCTTCTTAAAGTCCACTTATTCCCTCAAATCGAGGAAAACCAAAATCCTGGATTACCTGCAAGGTCCGTACGGACCTTCTTGCACAAAATCTGGCACTATAAATAGAGGGCTCCCCCTCCCTCATTTCACACATCTCCCTCTTCTCTCCTCTCCCCCAGCCTTCTGGAACCCCTCTAAGTCCTCTCGAGGCACTCCCGACCCCTTTCAGATCATTCTGAGGCCTTTCGAGCCCCCTTGTGGTGCTCCGAAGCCTCTTCGAGCGCTCCCGCGACTCTCCCGCGCTGCCCCGAGGCACTCTCGAGGTACTCTGAGGCCCCTCGTGGTACTCCGAGGCCTTGCCTGGTCTTTCCCAAGGCGTCCCGGCTCTTTTCGAGTCAAACCGGCAACTTGAACGCACGCCAAAACTCTGCCCAAGTGACTTTTGCCATCTCAACGCACGCCGAACCTCTGCCCGAGTGATCCCTGCGATCCCAACGCACGCCGAAACTCTGCCCGAACGCAACCTACAGTCCCAACGCACGCCGAAACTCTGTCCGCAGACAACCGGCTCCTCCAGAAGCAATCCTGGTCCGTCCCGGAACACTATTCCATCCTCAAACACTATTCCCCAGCGGAAAACAGACACGAACCAACATTGGTAAGGCTTCCTTCCATTACTATTTCAATACATTTCAATAAAACAGTGTACAATGTAGACATCCGATACAGCATGCATTTTTTAAAAAAGCACATACACACACACACACAACAGTTAAAGAATATTAGGGGTATTCGAAAGACTCGTTTTTACGAGGCGACTCGGGTGAGCTCTAAGATTCTAATATTCTCTTCCCGAGGAGTCATCTGACCTCCGAACTCAAAATCTCATCACACAAAAACAGTTTATTTTTAAACTGATGAGCTCTAAGATTCTAATATTCTCTTCCCGAGGAGTCATCTGACCTCCGAACTCAAAATCTCATCACACAAAAACAGTTTATTTTTAAACTGATGCCTTTTTTCAATGTTTTGGGCTTAATAAAAACGGCGTGACGACTCTACAAGCAAAAACACAGCGAGACACCTCCACCAACAAAACGCCGCAAGGCGGGAAATGCAAGATGTCGGGGCGCGATTGCGCTGCCTCTCGGATCCGGGTAATTTCAGTTGGCGACTCTGCTGGGGAAATTTTGTTTTAAAAACTTTTAAACAAAAACAAAAGATTTTTAAAACAATGATGAGGGTCAAACTTTCATTTTACCCCTTTCTTTAATTGTTGTGTGCGTGTGTATGTGCTTTATTTTTTATTTACCAACAACAACAACAACAACAACAAAGCCTTAGTCCCAAAATAATTTGGGGTCGGCTAACATGAATCCTCATATGTTATCGTGAAAGAAAAAATAAATAAAATAAATAAAAAAATAAATTAAATTAAATTAAAAAATAAAAAAATAAAAAAAAATAAAAAATAAATAAAAAATAAAAATAAAAAAGTAAAAATAAAAAATAAAAAAATCAACCCCCACATGGATTTTTGCCCTCCACTCCGCCTCTTGAACACCATACTTTCATCCACTCCAAGTAAATTCATATCATTTTCAATTACTCTAATCCAAGTTTGTTTGGGTCTTCCCTACCCTCGCCATTTTCTCATTTCTCCACTTTGTTCCGGCCTCCTAACCGGTACATCACTCGGTCTCCTTCTCGCATGTCCAAACCACCGTAGACGATTTTCCCTCATTTTATCCTCGATGGGCGCAACTCCTACTTTACCTCGATCACCTCATTCCCCAACCGATCCTTTCTTGTATGACCGCACATCCATCGAAGCATACGCATCTCCGCCACATTCATCTTATGCACGTGACACTGTTTCACGGCCCAACATTCGGTGCCGTAAAGCAATGCCGGCCTAATTGCCGTGCGGTAGAATTTTCCCTTTAATCTATTGGGCATGCCGCGATCACATAGAAACCCTGTAGCACTCTTCCACTTCAACCAACCTGCTTTAATCCTATGAGCCATATCTCCATCTAATTCTCCATCCTTTTGGATAATGGATCCAAGATAGCGAAGAAACTCAGAAGCTTGGATACTATTTCCATCAAATGTGACCGCCCCTGCCTCCCTACTTCCAACTCTGCTAAACTTACACTCCAAATATTCAGTCTTGCTTTTGCTTAATCGAAAACCTCGAGATTCCAAAGTGTGTCTCCACAACTCCAATTTACTTTCAACACCCTCTCTTGTCTCATCAATCAGCACAATATCATCTGCGAACAGCATACACTTTGGTATATCATCTTGGACTGACCTCGTCAATTCGTCCATTATCAAAGCAAAAAGAAAGGGGCTAAGTGCGGAACCTTGATGCACTCCAATCTTTATTTACCAAAAAAAAAATACAAAAAAATGCATCAATATACATCTGTTTACATACATTTAAAATTCTTCAAAAACCTCTGTTTTACTCAGAAAAAGAATTTTAGAGACCGCACACTACTCGCACTGCTGTCTCGGTTACACCGCACGCTACTCGCACTGCTGCCTCGGTTACACCGCACGCTACGTGCACTGCTGCCTCGGATACACTGCACACTACAACCCTTAACCCGGGGTGGTCTCAGTTGCAGTTCGTTTGGCCTTCCTACGCCTCTCGGATGCGCACGGGATCATTCCAAATATCCTATCCTAGCCAAGCGTCAACCCTGCACGTTTGAGTCTTGAGTCATACTCTGTCCAGACTCGGTTGGTTTTTACCCAGTCCGTGTCATACAGCCTGGATACATATCCCATGCCGGCCATTTTCTGAGTCGAAGCTCGGAACTCAAGATCCCTTGCTCAAGCAAAGCGATGAAAGGTCATGCTAAAATCTTGACCCGATCTTGATTTTCCGAAGCTACACCCAGACGATGTTCCGTCCCGGATATACATCCATGCCCACATGACACCATGTCATCAAGCCTTTGATACGTCAGCCATGACGATATGACCCAGCCAACGCCTAACGTCACAGATCCCTTGCGCAAGCAAGGTAAAGAAAGGTCATGCCGAACTCTTGACCTGATCTTGACTCAATGGCCGGTTCGGTTCACTATTCACATGGCTAACGCATTAAAACGAACATGACAGGCTCGGTCCTTAGGTTCGATTTTTCTTTTAGGCCGGTGGAAACCGCTTGCTCTATAGGACCCTCGCCCGGGGCTATCCACCCTGGGATGTCGAAATACAGGTGCAAAACGAGGGGCTTATAGCCGCACAGATGGTCTCCACTGACCCAGGATCTAGCATAGTTGCGAAAAAGAAGAGCAATCTTTTCCAACCTACCTAGGACTCTGAGAAAACACGTTTTAAGTAAATTAAAACAACAAAAAAAAGAGCGGAAATCGCATGCCACGTGAGCTTTCCCCCTTTTGTCCCGAAAGGCCTTCCCGTGTCTAAACCTTGCCTGTCACCCCCTCCAGTGAACCGAAAGTAAATTTGGGAACTAATCTCCTCGTGTCAAAGCTACAAGATCCAACATCCTTCCTACCACAGTCACTAGGGCAGTCCGCCAGCTCCCCATGGCCAAGTCAGTGGAGTAAAATTCAATTTTGTTAATAAAAATTATTAATTATTTATATTAGTTAGTAACCGGTGTAGGGGAGTTTTTTTTTTGTTTTTTCCAACTTTAAATCTAGGCCGCTCTTTGTCTTTTGAGAGATTAAATCTGAGCCACTCTTTGTGTGGCGGTTAGAGAGGTAGTAACCGTTGTAGCAGAGTGAGAAGTTAAAAACAAATTTATTTTTCATATTCAATCCTAGCCACCAATTATGTTTTCTCAAACTCAATCTTGGCCATCGATTGTGTGGTGGTTAGATGTGATCTCTATTGTATTATAGATAATATTACCCACCCGTGCGGATCGCACGGTAACAGTACAAAAATGACTGTATAAAAATTAAAGAAAGGATGAATTGCCCCCCCCCCCCCCACAACCCCACACCACCCCCTAAAAGAACACATTCTACTCACTACCATCTTTCTACCTAGCTTAAGACTTTCATCTTAGCCTCTTAGTACAATAGTTGTATCGCTCCGATCCAAATATAGCCAAATAAATACTGAGGTAATGAGACATTTTCACAAACAGGTTGTGAGTGAAAACGGAGAAAAAAAGAACAACAAAACAACCAACCACATACCATCATAACTGTACAAATGTCATATTTACATAAACATTTAACAATAGTTATTTGACAGAAAAAAGATATTATATTGAATACCAAGCCTGCTATCCCTCTCAAAGACTCCATGAGTAGCAAAAGTTCTACAAAAATATAAACCAAGCAAAATAGACATTATCAAGCAAGCAATAGCACAGTACAAAAAATATTTATTAGTAAATTCACCATTTAGCTTAGTACTTAAAATTAATACTCCCTCAGTCCCACTTCAATTGAGCCATGACATCTTTGCACGCTTTTTAAGATTTTTTTTAAAAATGAGTAAAGAATTGAAAGTGGGTAGAAGATTAGAGGAGAGAGAATGTAAAAGTTAAAAATATTAAATAGGAGAGAGAATGAGTGGGAGGAATAGTAAGTTAATGATTAATTTTTTTGTAAACATGTTAAAATTATAAGGGTATAATGAATGATTTTTTTGTAAATATATAAACATTATGAGGGTATAAATGTCCGAAATACTGTTCACTTCTTTCCATTTATGGAAAGACTCATTTGAAGTGGGACGTCCCAAAAAGGAAAGTGGCTCAATTGAAGTGGGACGGAGGGAGTAATTATTTTTTAACTGTCAACATAGTAAAATTCAATGTTGTTAATAAAAATTATTAATTATTTATATTAGTTAATGCTTAGGTGTAGGGAGTTTTTTTGTTTTTTCCAATTTTAAATCTAGGCCGCTCTTTATCTTTTGAGAGATTAAATCTGAGCCACTTTTTGTGTGGCGGTTAGAGAGGTAGTAACCGTTGTAGCAGAATGGAAAGTTAAAAACAAATTTATTTTTCATATTCAATCCTAGCCACCAGTTATGTTTTTTCAAACTCAATCTAGGCCATCGATTATGTGGCAGTTAGATGTGAGTTGTATTATATTATAGACTAGTACTCAAAGCCCGTGCCAATGGCACGATAACAGTACATTTAGTAGTAGAAACGGGGATAATGAAATCGCATAAAAATGGAGACGTTATAATTATGGCTCAAGAAAGAGGGCGTAAAGGATAATTAAAATATAAATATATCATAAAGAAAAAAAAATGAAGATCAGAAGCATTAAAATCGGGATAAAAGTAACTATTGTATCGCAATTACCATTGATATAGTTTTGAAATCGATAAACCCATTTCACGTAAATAAAAACAAAATGATTACAATCTAAAAAGAATAGGTGAGAGAGAGAGACTTCATCTTATAAATAATTTCTCTGCCTCCACTTCAAATTCCAGTCAGTCATGGCTTTTTTCCTTCTCCGTTGAATCATAAATTTTGTAATGTTTCCTCAATCCAAGTTACAATCTGCACAACACACAAAACATCCTCGAAGCATGGTTTAAATTACTACGATTCACTCAATATATGAATTCAAATCAAGCAAAATTTTGAGCAAATCAATAAAAATTATCTTAAACCAATTTATGAAATCCAGTAATATGAAACACACAAAATTACTATATTCACTTAACATAAAAAGAAAGTAAAATCAAATGTTTCATCCCAATCTAAATAAAACAATTATCGGGACAAACCTAACTAATTATACAAAATGAACAAACATAATTTCTATTCCTCTCATAATTACTTGGCTCCCTTTGAAAGCTTCTAGGCTTGAGGTAATTAATTCATTTTTAATCAATGTAAACCAATTATACTTGGTACTCCATCCGTCCCAATATAAATGTCCAAAAAAATTCAAGTTTTCTACTCCCTCCTCAGTTTTATTTTGGCTGTGAAAATATATTAAGGTATTAGGTGAGAAACAAAAAGTCAATTCGTTGATAAAAGCAATTTCTTACCCCAGAAACATGATGAATAAAATGTCTTATCACCGGGCTGCTTCAGCTGCTTCCCATTCTCAATTGCCTAAAGCTAAGGTGAAAGCCAATAAAGTAGGCATGCAATTGTGTTGAATATTGAGGTTATGTAAACCAATGTATTAATCCAAGAAATAGGAGCATTTTAGTGATTTTTAGTCTCAATAGCTTGAATGGCTGCTCCGAATAAAAACCAAACAACATGCTTTCTGAAAAGTTTGGTGTAAATAAGAACCAAAGTTTAACGGTTTAGCCAATGTTATTAGATTTGAAAATTCATGTTAATTCAAACATGATTTTTATTTCAATTATGAGTTTACAAAGATAAAATTTATTCATCTTAAGCAGTTATAAAATAAATATTCAAAAAATAATACTTTTAATATTAATAAATTGTAGGACTAACAAAGTAATAATTTCAATAGTAATTCTAAAAAATAATAATGATAGTGAATATTTTTAGATTTTTTAATCATCTTTTTATCTATTATTTTATAATTTTATTACGAAATTTAATAATTACATTATATAAGCATGATTTTCAAAAAATAATTAGACATGGTATCATAAATTTATCTTTTTATTATTTTTTTCTTATAATAAAAATAATATTTTGTATTATTATTAATTATAATTATTTATCAATACGGAGTATATGATAAAATTTACATTCTTAACCTGTCACAACTTAAAAAAAAAGTTTTATCTACATAAAAGCTTCAAACTTAAAGAAAAAGTTAAATCGTTAGATTTTGGGCTTTTCGGTATTGAATATATAATTATAGGATTTTTTTGATAAGAGAATTATTTGTTGAATTTTTTGGATATAAATGTATTTCAAAGGGAGTTTTTGGTATTTTTCCCAAATAGTAATTAGAAGTGGTTGTGAATGTGAAACGTGGGTCCTAGAATAAAGAAGTACCGCATTTGAGTATAATTTTTCTATTTTAGAAAGTATGTAATTTCAATCGTAAAACCTATTAGGTATAATGTGTAGTTTCAATTGAGATATATTGGAAATTCAATCACAAACTACAAATGGATATCACATTTTTAATTCGTGCATCAACTCGATAGTAAATGAGAATTCAAAAGTCAGATTCAAGTATCAAACTTATAATGTGAAAGAATATAAGAGTGCACCATGGACTCCACTTCTCATAGAAAATTACTAAACTACCCTCATCACAAAATTTGAATATCTCAGTTAGGGTCAATTCCTCATTGTCTGAAATTCCTCTAGAATTGTGCAAGGCTCAACTCACTTATTCATTCAGATGCTCAAGAAGGGAACATCTGTAATTTGATTTAATATATACTCCACTTATATATACTCCACTTATATATACTCCTTCCGTCCCGATTCGAACTATACCTTGCGATGAGTACGGAAATTAAGGAAAAAATGTTAGTGAGTTGGTGTTGTGGGTATAAAAAGTGGCGTAAGATAAAGAAAATGGGATAGTGAATAGTAATTAGAAGTTGTTGTAATGTGAAACGTGGGTCCTAGAATAAAGAAATACCGCACTTGAGTATAATTTTTCTATTTTAGAAAGTGTGTAATTTCAATCATAAAACCTATTAGGTATAATGTGTAGTTTCAATTGAGATATATTCAAAATTCTCCCAAAAAAATAATCACCAATCAAGAACTCGGAGTTTGAAGGAATGAGCTAAATATTCACATTTTCCCCAAATAAATAAATAAAATGGCAGATGGTAAAGATACAATTAGGAGAGATTAACTTACAACCCAGTAATGGCGCTCACTAATATTCCAACCACCACGATATTTCTGGAAATTATCAAGGGGGTCTTTTCTCGCTGTTCTTTTTGCAGCCAACAGAAGAGAAGATGAATTCAGAGCCTCTTCTTCTTCATGAATATATACCCTTAACCTTTGGGTCCCCAGAAAATCAAATTTCCTCCATAAACTAACCCTGATAAGTAAAATAAAGTATTTACAATTCAAGAAAAATAAAACCCTGAAATTATATGCCAAAACCCAGAAAAAGAAATGGTAAAAATTGGAAAGATTGTGTCTATACCTGAAGAGGGTGTTGATTCAGAGAGAGATAGAGAGTGGGTTATAGAAAAGAGGGAAAAGAAAAGAAGGGGGAGAAGAAGAAAAAGGGAAGAGGAGGAGAACATAGACCGAAATTGACCGTGTCTCTCCATCCCTCTCAAACTCTCTACCATCTTCCCCACCTCCATCACCACCATTATCATCAAGACCACCACCATCATCATCACAACCACCACCAAATTCATCGTCATCACGCAGTAGTCGCAGAAACCGCCAAACAACACGGCCCAAATCGCGAATCGGGAACCAAAAACATACGAAAACCCAAAATCAAATTACCAGGGGGAACAATAAAAAGAGAATACCAGATCTTGAGAGAGAATAGAGAGAGAGAAGACCAATAATCAAATTACCAGGGGGTGGTGAATGGCGGTGATGACGGAGGTGGGTGGCGGCGATGGCAAGAAGGCGGCGCCTGCGAACATGGGTGGGGCGGATGAAGCCAGAGAAAATTTGGGGAAGGGGAGAGATGATGATAGGGAAGGAGATTGGCAGTTACGTTGGTGAGAAGATGTGCAGAGACGTGGGTGACGGTTGAGATGTAGGTAAATGTTGAGATTAATCTCAGCCGTTAAATTCATTTTCTAACTTTTAATCCTGACCCCTTTTTATATATAGATAAGAGACAGTTTTTTGCTCCCTCTATTGTATATTAGATATTAATTTATGCTTATTAATTTAGTAAATTATATATTAATGAGATATAATTTTATGGATTTTAACTTTAGGCTAGATTATTTTAGTAAAATGTTTTTTCAAAAAAAAAAGTTAATTTAGTGAATTTTTTTTTTCAAAATAGAAAGTTTAGTGAAATTATTTTTCATAAAAATGAAATAAATTAATTTAGTGTTTAAAAAAATAGTGAATTATATACTAATGAAAATTTTAGTTTTAGTACTTTAAAATATTCATTTTACCCCTTAAATAGTAACATTAATAGTAACATGCTGATTTAACAAAAAAATTTAAATTTTTCGTCAAATGCCTATATCATATATAATATATATAGCAAAACTATTTAGAGACTCCAGAAAAGGCCACGTCAAAGGCCACGTCAGCAATTCAATTTCCAACTCATTTTTATTCCAAGTAAGACTTGATTAAGGGAATTATTGTAATATTATTAGTTAAAGTTAATTTGCAATTTAAAATAAAAATTTCCTCTTAATTAGAAGTTGATTGATTTAATCAGTTTTAAAATTTTGAAAACTAATGGTTACCTAAATTTAAGCACAATTTTTGAATAATTCAAACTCTCTAGGTGATAATTGTGGAGATATAATTATTAGTAATTTTCGAAATTTAAAATAATTAGTAGTTTTTGAAATTAAAAATAGATACCAGACTAAATTTCAATTTAACCATAAATTTCAATTTAATAATTAGTAATTTTCGAAATTTAAAAGACATGCCAGAATAAATTTCAATTTAACCATAAATTTCGTATACAGTTTCTAGAAATCAATAGAAATTCGAAATTTAAAATAATTAGTAATTTTCGAAAATTTAAAATAATTAGTAATTTTCGAAATTTAAAAGAGATGCCAGAATAAATTACAATTTAACCATAAATTTCATATACAGTTTCTAGAAATCAATAGAAAATTGAATCATATATAATATATATAGCAAAACTATTTAGAGACTCCAGAAAAGGCCACGTCAGCAATTCAATTTCCAACTCATTTTTATTCCAAGTAAGACTTGATTAAGGGAATTATTGTAATATCATTAGTTAAAGTTAATTTGCAATTTAAAATAAAAATTACCTCTTAATTAGAAGTTGATTGATTTAATCAGTTTTGAAATATTGAAAACTAATGATTACCTAAATTTAAGCACAATTTTTGAATAATTCAAACTCTTTAGGTGATAATTGTGGAGATATAATTATAAGTAATTTTCGAAATTTAAAATAATTAGTAATTTTTGAAATTAAAAATAGATACCAAACTAAATTTCAATTTAACCATAAATTTCAATTTAAAATAATTAGTAATTTTCGAAATTTAAAAGACATGCCAGAATAAATTTCAATTTAACCATAAATTTCGTATTCAGTTTCTAGAAATCAATAGAAATTCGAAATTTAAAATAATTAGTAATTTTCAAAAATTTAAAATAATTAGTAATTTTCGAAATTTAAAAGAGATGCCAGAATAAATTACAATTTAACCATAAATTTCGTATACAGTTTCTAGAAATCAATATAAAATTGAATTATTTGAAAATAAAAAGTATTTTAAATTCATATAATATATATATAGCAAAACTATTTAGTGGCTCCAGAAAATGCCACGTCAGCAATTCACTTTCCAACTCATTTTTATTTCAAGTAAGACTTGATTAAGGGCATTATTGTAATATTATTAGTTAAAGTTAATTTGCAATTTAAAATAAAAATTTCCTCTTAATTAGAAGTTGATTGATTTAATCAGTTTTAAAATTTTGAAAATTAATGGTTACCTAAATTTAAGCACAATTTTTGAATAATTCAAACTCTTTAGGTGATAATTGTGGAGATATAATTATTAGTAATTTTTGAAATTTAAAATAATTAGTAATTTTTGAAATTAAAAATAGATACCAGACTATATTTCAATTTAACCATAAATTTCAATTTAAAATAATTAGTAATTTTTGAAATTTAAAAGACATGCCAGAATAAATTTCAATTTAACCATAAATTTCGTATACAGTTTCTAGAAATCAATAGAAATTCGAAATTTAAAATAATTAGTAATTTTCGAAAATTTAAAATAATTAGTAATTTTTGAAATTTAAAAGAGATGTCATAATAAATTACAATTTAACCATAAATTTCGTATACAGTTTCTAGAAATCTATAGAAAATCGAATTATTTGAAAATAAAAAGTATTGTTCATTTAACTTCTATCTAAAATTCAAAATTGGATGGATAAGTAATGATTTTAAATTCATCTATCTTAAAAACTGATAATAGATAATTTGACAATGTATTATCGGTTAAGGATACAATTCATATCCTACTAAATATACATAAATATTCGTAATTATCCACTGTTAACGAATCACAAGAAATGAATAAAGATACACTTTTCGTTTAGTGACACGTGTTAACATTATTTATTTGCTTTTTATATACAGGATATCAGATGGCAACTAAGATGGCAACTAAGAACAATGTCACTAAGATTAATAACATTTCCAAGAGTTGTAGGTTTAAGACTATTGACGTTCGCGTTTTGCGGATATGGCAAAAAAATCATTTTAGGCAGCAGTATAAGGAAATGATACTCATTGACGATGAAGTAAGTAATCTTTTTATTCTTTATGTTTTTTTATCCTAAAAAATGTAAAAATATAACCTACGTATGTTGTTGGTATAACAATTTTGTCAAATATCCTAGATTATACGAGGCAGTTGCTGAATATATGTTGCATGGACCATGTGGTGCTGCTAATCCTAAATCTCCGTGTATGGATCACAACATGTGCTCAAAGAAATTCCCTAAATCATTCAATGATCGCACTCGTGTAGACGAGAATGGGTATCATGTATATAGGCGAAGAGACACGGGTTTCATAATTGATATGGGTGGAGTTGCTCTCGACAATTGTTCAGTTGTCCCATTCAATCCATATCTTTTGCTAAAGTATGAAGCTCACATATATGTCGAGTACTGCAATCAGAGCAAGGCAATCAAGTATTTGTTCAAGTATATAAACAAGGAAACTGACAGGATATGCCTTGCAATCGAAAATGATGAGGTGAAAAGGCAAATTGATTGTCGATATGTCTCTGCGTGTGAAGCTATGTGGAGGATTTTCGGATTCGACATACATTATCGGACCCCTCCTGTTGAGCGCTTGGCTTTTCACTTGGAGGGTGACCATAGTATCCCCTTCAAGGACGGAGACTTTCTTCCTGATGTTTTGGATAAAACGACAGTTAAAGAATCTCAATTTATGAAGTGGATGGAGTATAAAAGTATTCATTCAGAGGCTCGAAAATATAAATACTGTGAATTTCCTCATCATTTCGTATGGGATAAAACTAAACGTGAATGGCGTCCGAGAAAAGATAAACGTTTTGCAGTGGGGCGTATTTATCATGTTCCAATGAATTGCGGAGAATTGTATTACCTCAGGATAATGTTGAATCATGTAGCAGGTCCCATGGAATTCAAGGATTTGAGAACTGTAAATCGATTTGTTCATCCCGATTTCAAATCTGCATGTTATGCTCTGGGATTATTAGATGATGACAAGGAATATGTTGATGGAATTATAGAAGCGAGTCATTGGAGGTTGCCCAATAGTCTGAGAAAACTATTTTCTATGTTGCTACTATCTAATAGTATGTCGAATCCGGGAGAGGTATGGGAGAAGACTTGACACTTATTATCTGATGATATAGAGTACAAGTATCGGAGGATGTACGATAATCCGGGTATTCCGTCCCATGTTTACATATTTGTTTTACAATAAATATCAATTATGATTTTATTTCTACTTTACAGTTATACAATATGATTCTATATATTTATCTATATCAATATATTTATTCATTTTTTTATAATTTCAGGTTTGAAATTAATTAATGAACAGGTCCAGAATCTTGCTTTGGCGGAAATTGAGAAGTTACTGATCGAGAATTGCAGCAGTCTCCATAAATTTAAAGACATGCCTAAATCGGTGGGCAATGTCATTGGTGATGCGATAAATAAGCTCATTCTAGATGAGACATCTTATGACATTGATGAGATGAAAGCTGAGCACTTCAGATTACATCCTCAGTTAACAGCCGAGCAAAAGAGTGTTTATGATAAGATTATGTTGGTTGTTGATCGAGGAAACGGTGGTGTGTTTTTCCTCTATGGTTATGGTGGTATGGGAAAGACCTTCTTATGAAAAACACTGTGTTCTGCATTAAGGAGCAGGAGAGATATTGTTCTTCCTGTTGCTTCCAGTTGCATAGCTTCATTGCTCCTTCTGAAAGGTAGGACCGCGCATTCTAGGTTCGGTATCCCGATACAGGTAAACGAGAGCTCAACTTGCAGTAAACTAAAGTCGGGTACGAATGAGGCAGCACTTCTACAGAAAACCAAACTAATTATATGGGACGAAGCTCCAATGGCTCATAAACATTGTTTTAAGGCTCTCGATCGTAGCCTCCGAGATATTATTCATACATTTAAGGGGAGATATTCCAATAAACCATTTGGTGGTTTAGTTATTGTATTCGGTGGTGACTTCAGACAGATTTTACCCGTTGTTCCTAAAGGGAGTAGGCATCATATTGTGCATGTTGCACTCTGTTCATCCAAAATATGGAATGACTGTGAGGTTCTCAGATTGATGCATAATATGAGATTGCAGGTAATTCTTAAATAGCCTTTATTCATCTACTTAAATATTTTTATTTCAATTTAAGTAATTTGTATATATTTAACTTGATGTAGGGTGATTCTACTTCTCATAATTCCGAAGAGATAAGAGATTTCGCTCAGTGGCTCTTGAGTGTCGGAGATGGGATTGCCGGTGGAGATAATGACGGGGAATTTGACATTAACCTTCCTGATGATATATTGATTCGTGAGGCTTCAGATCCTATTGCAAAAATTGCAAAATAAGGATGTCGAAGGATTCTTTCAGATTAGAGCTGTGCTTGCTCCAACAAATGAGATTGTCGATAACATAAATGATTATGTCATGTCACTCTTTCCGAGAGACGAAGTTGAATATATGAGTTCTGATGCCACTTATAAGGATGAGGATGATGAAAATGGTGCTGAAGATATATTCTAACCTGAATTTCTAAACACTATCAAGTGTTCTGGATTGGCAAATCACATTATTAAGTTGAAGGTTGGGTGCATAGTAATGCTTTTGAGAAATTTTGGTCAAGCTGCTGAATTGTGTAACGGCACCAGAATGATTGTCACTCAATTAGGTAAATACAGTAATTTTTTATTTTTTATATACATATAATTTAATACTTAATTTTGTTACATATATGTAGGTAAGCACGTAGTCGAAGCCAAGATGCTTTCGGGAAAGAATGCTGGCATGAAGGTGCTTATTCCTAGAATGATAATGTCTCCGTCAGATGTGACAAAATTTCCGGTAAGATTTCAAAAAAGGCAATTTCCATTTGCCATTTCTTTTGCTATGACAATCAACAAGAGTCAGGGACAATCTCTTTCCCATGTAGGACTATATCTTTCACAACCTGTTTTCATACAGAACCTTGACTTTATGTAGCATTTTCCAGAGTAACCAGCAAGAGAGGACTTAAAGTTATTATTTGTGATTTAGATGCTCAAACATATGACAAGACGCTGAATGTAGTCTACAAGGAAGTTTTCGACAGACTCTGAGAATTTATGTCGCACAATTTGTGGTTAAACAAAAGTATTGCAATTTCTTATTATTTTCTTTGTTTTTATTTTGTTTTTCTTTAAATATATAGGAGATGGAAGAGATTATGTTGACACTTAGACACACACTATTAAACTCACGCTATTATAACCATATTTCTTCATCTTCCAAAGTTTTTAACACTAAAATCTTAATAATGTTTTTTGGTTAGGCAGGGACCTAACCACCCGTGCTTTTGTGCCGGCGAGATAGTTATCTCAAGGGCTTTCCACGTTACATCATGTGTCAACATCTTTTTTCTGTATTAATTATACTCCTAATATCCGCTACATTGATTATCAATTTCGATTTATATTGTTACTTAAAAATCAATTAAAACACATAAATAATTATTTACTTAATCAAAAAAAAAATTATTTACCATCGGGTACCAACGAATTACTGACTAGTTTGCTAAAAACCAAAATTCAAAATTCAGGTTTTTATGTGCGAGTTTTGAAACTTCAATCCCTTTCTTACTAACGAATTCAAACTTTGGGCCCTATTTATCATTTGCCCCAAATCAAAAGATAAAAGGAGAAAAGATAAAAGAAAAGGAGTACCGACACATAATACTCCCTCCATCCCATTCAAATTTGGACAAATTTTCTTTTTGGGCGTTCCATCCGAATTTGGACAATCCAAAAAGGAAAGTTTATAATAATAAAAAAATGGGCATACCCCACTCACTCATTAACTCCACTCATTCTCATCCATACAATTTATTCAACCAACCACTATTAACTCCACTCATTCTCTCTCTTCATTTTCTATCACACATTTTTATTATCTTATTGTTATTTCTTAATCTCTGTGTAAAGTAACTTTGTCCAAAGAGTAAGTTTTGGGAGAAATCAGTTTCTCCATAAATTATAAAAAGTCCAATTTTTTTCAACTTGCAAATATTTGACGAATATAAGAGCAGTTAAAAAAAACAAGACTTTTTATAACTTAGGGAGAAACTAGTTTCCCCCAAAATATTGTGCTGTCCAAATTCGGGTGAGACGGAGGGAGTACCTCTTATCTGCTTGCTATGATTGTACTAAAACCCAAAAAAAACGTATTTTTTACGTTACAAAATTACATTTAGGAAATAATAAAAAATAAAAAGCTATTCAACTATAAAAGCCCTTCAAAGTTTCTTATTGAAACACCGATCGTCTTGAACTGCGAGCCTCTAAGCTCTGTAGATCCCCTCATTCTCCGCCGCATTTCATCCTCTCTGTGATTGTCTGACTGTCTCCGCGTTCACCTAAAGGTAATTACTCCTGTAATCTCTTCGCTTTAAAGCACTTTGTTTTATCAAATCGAATCTTAATTTCGTTTGTTACGTGTGAATTACTCTTTGATGTTGTTCAAGAACAACATTTTTTATTCTCTTGATCCTAAATTGTTGTTGTTTTTGCCTCTCGATCCATGTAATAGTTCCTCTGTTTCTTGCATTTTTGTGTGTATTAGTGTGTGTTGTGGTTTATCTGTTTTCTGTTATGAATGGATCTATTGATGTGTGGTGAAATGATTGTAGATCTGATTTTATTTTTCGGATTTAGCGATGAATTTTGAAATGAATTTCAAATTTCCAATAAATTGATAATACCAGGTTTAATTTGGGTAACCTAACTTCAACCTGTTAATCATTGGGAGGATAAGAATGCCTGGAAGAATGTTAGATGTATTTTTTCTCTTGTATGCTCCTTGTAATTGTGTACAACCATGTGAAGGGATCGACTGAACCTGGGATCTCATGTCAATTTAAGTGAATTCATTCCATTAGTGCAATTTGGTATGCAAAAGCGAGCATTCAATTCCATCAGATCTATGGTAATTTGAATGGTCAGCAAATCAGCTATTATGGTTTACCGTTGATTTTCTGAAGGGATATTAAACTTTGATGCCGTAAATGTCTTGTATGCTTTTACTGTTACTATCTCTCTCTGAAATAGGATCAAAGTGAATATGTTGATATCAAATGTTGCCATTAAATCCGCAAATCGTCTTATAAAGTAAGAAAAGCGAGACTAAATGATTGTCTTTCTCCCACATTGTTGTCATGTTTTACCTTTGTTTGGTTCCTATAAAATTTTGTACAAAAAGTGGATTGTGTTTTGCCATATAATCAAAGTATCTTTGGCTTTCAAAGTATTCATCTTCGAATTACATTTCAAATGAACACAAGCATGTAATGACAAGTTTATGGATCTATATGCTTCTAGAAGTGTAATATAAACCAATCAATTGTTCTTTGATTGCTTTTGATTCTCTTAATATGTCAAATTCCTTCATTTCCTATAGCTGACGAGACAAGAGTCTCCTCCGCGTTATATTTATGTGGTCTGGGACTGACCCAATATGATTGTCTGAATATTCAAATTTACATCCACTTTCCCTGGCCTTAACTCCTACCTGAGCAGCTGTTTCTCGTACTTTTTTTCTCTAAATATCTTGTGCATGCAACAGAATATAGGAAGATAAGTAACGATGGTGAAGATCTGTTGTATTGGAGCTGGATATGTTGGGGGTCCCACCATGGCTGTAATTGCACTGAAGTGCCCGTCAATTCAAGTGACAGTCGTTGATATCGCTGTGCCTCGAATAAATGCATGGAACAGTGATACACTCCCTATCTACGAGCCAGGCCTTGATGATGTGGTGAAGCAATGCAGGGGAAAGAACCTCTTCTTCAGTACGGATGTGGAAAAACATGTTGCAGAGGCAGATATTGTCTTTGTTTCTGTAAACACTCCAACCAAAACCCAAGGCCTTGGAGCCGGAAAAGCAGCAGATCTGACTTACTGGGAAAGTTCTGCTCGTATGATTGCTGATGTGTCAAAGTCGTCCAAAATTGTTGTTGAAAAGTCAACTGTTCCTGTAAAAACAGCGGAGGCAATAGAAAAGATTCTGACCCATAACAGCAAAGGCATCAATTTTCAGATCCTCTCAAACCCAGAATTTCTTGCAGAAGGCACTGCAATAGTTGACCTATTTAACCCTGATCGAGTCCTTATTGGAGGCAGGGAGACCCCAGAAGGCGCTAAAGCAGTAAAAGCACTGAAAGATGTTTATGCTCACTGGGTCCCAGAGGAACGCATTATATGTACTAATTTATGGTCATCTGAGCTATCCAAGCTGGCAGCCAATGCTTTCTTGGCACAGAGGATTTCTTCCGTCAATGCCATGTCAGCACTCTGCGAGGCAACTGGTGCAGATGTGTCTGAAGTCTCGTATGCCATTGGTAAGGACTCAAGAATTGGGCCAAAGTTTCTTAACGCCAGTGTAGGCTTTGGTGGGTCCTGTTTTCAAAAGGATATCTTGAATTTGGTCTATATCTGTGAGTGCAATGGGCTCCCTGAAGTTGCAAATTACTGGAAACAAGTAATTAAGGTGAATGACTATCAAAAATCCCGATTTGTCAATAGGGTAGTTTCCTCCATGTTCAACACAGTTTCAGGCAAGAAAATTGCTGTTTTAGGATTCTCTTTCAAGAAAGACACTGGGGACACGCGAGAAACTCCCGCCATTGATGTGTGCAGAGGTTTATTAGGTGATAAAGCTCAGTTAAGCATATACGACCCACAAGTACCCGAAGGGCAAATGTGGAAAGATCTGACTACAAACAAGTTTGACTGGGACAATCCCAACAGCACGATGCCTTTGAACCCTGATATAGTCAAACAAAGCGTAAGGATTGTTCATGATGCTTACGAGGCAACTAATGGGGCCCACGCAATCTGCATTTTGACCGAGTGGGATGAGTTCAAATCGCTTGATTTCCAGAAGATCTATAACAACATGCCCAAGCCTGCTTATCTGTTTGATGGTAGGAATGTTGTCGACGTGGAGAAGTTGCGAGATATTGGGTTCATTGTTTACTGTATTGGGAAGCCTTTGGATCCTTGGCTAAAGGACATGCCTGCCATTGCTTAAAGAAATTGAAGTCAACTATATTTTCAGTTGACTTTTGTCAGTTTATTAGAAATTTATCCTTGTTTCAGGATAAAATTGTTTAATATACATGTGTTATACTAATGCTGTTTTTTATTTTTTTTTGTTTTATTTATTTTAGGTTTCCCCAGCAATGGGGTCTGAAGGACAGTTGAGTTTGAAAATTTGTAGTAGCTAGTGGGAAGCTGGAATGTGTTTTATCTTGATTTTAAAGTACTTGCAAGTATATCAGAGTTCAGGGATTAAGCACTGTAACCCTGTCAGAACTGGTTATATATTTTAAGTTCATTGTCATTTTTATAATTTATTTTACCATTTATAATGATTCTCCCTCACTCCTAATGTTTCTTTTTTTAATTCAATTGATAAATAATACTCCCTCAGACCACACCAAGGTTCCTTAGCGTAAATTTCACGCTTTTTAAGAATTTTTTTTAAAGTGGGTAGAAAATTAGAGGAGAGAGAATGTAAAAGTTAAATGTGTGGTAGGGAATAAGAGAGAGAATGTAAAAGTTAAAAATATTTAATAGGAGGGAGAATGATTAGGAGGAATAGTAAGTTAATAATTGATTTTTTTTGTAAATATGTTAACTTTATAAGGATATAATGAATGATTTTTTTGTAAATATATGAAGATGATAAAGGTATAAATATATAAAAAACTTTTCATTTAAGGAAGGGAACCTTGAAGTGGGGCGGATCAGCGGATCAAAAGGGAAAGGTGAAACCTTGAAGTGGGACGGAGGGAGTAACAAAATAAAAAACAATGACAAAAGTGCTCGAAAGGAATAGCCCAAATATATGATTGGGTCATAGCCCATGGAGGCCCACTTTGGCTCCTCGTTATATGAAGGCCCAATGCCCTTCTTGGCCCAGTTAGTGTGAAGGCATAAACCAACGAGCATAAACTCGTAGGTCTGTTCCTATGGCTTGAGCTCAGACCAAGGTCCCTTAGGTGCCCTAAGGAGCGACTGGGAAGATTACTGATGACTTAATAGCTAAGGGCGAGCTCATGTTTGTAACGAGCATGAACACGTCTAACAAGAGGCAATGCTAGCTAGGGGGTGGTTCGGTTGGTATACCGACTATATTTTACGTATATCATGTACCAACCAAATATGAATTGGTATATAAAAATATGTATCAGTACCAATCACAAAAGTCGGTATACCAAGTTTATTGGTACGGTTGGTACTTGGTTGGTACGATTGGTATTCGAATATATCAAATGTAAACATAGACAAAAAAATGCATTTGTAAATAGAGGAATCGATTGAGAAGAAGAAACTGTAGCGGTCTTTGAATTGAAAGATTCCATCTTGTTTCAAGTTTCAAACATAACTGATAAAAATTAACACATAACAATCCAATAATATATACTCCCTCCGTCCCGGCCGAAGCGTCACTTTTTACCCAAAATGGCGTCCCGTTTATAGCGTCACCCTTTCCTAAAAAGGAAACTTTTATTAATATTTTATTATCCCATCCACTATTCCCTCCACTAATTCTCTCTCCTCTACACTCACAACACTTTTAAAATTCACTATTTCCTCCACTAATTATCTCTCCTATTTTTAAATTACACTCACAACATTTTTTCTTCCCACACTTTTCCTTAATTTGCGCGCCACCCCTAAAAGGGTGACGCTTCTACCGGGACGGAGGGAGTATTTATGTTTATAGAAAAGTTGAGACCGAGGAAGAAAAGTTGAGATCGAGGAATTGAGAATATATATATAATTATGTATAATAATTTCAATAATCATAAAGGGAAAGGAAAGCATTAGATTTCCATTTGCCATCTCTGGTAAGTTTCATCCCATGTAGTACATTTCATTTTTAAGTAAAGTTAACATTTTTTGAAAAAGTTATTGCATTTCTATAACAGGGTATTACAATCTGACAAATATATTCAATTTTTGAAGAAAAAAAAAAGACGAAAATTCAACATGAATTTAAGGCATTCCATGGTAAATGTACTACTATATATTTTACCATTACATATTCTACCAATGTGTTATATATTATGGCGAGATTTACAAGCAATATATTTTTTACGACATGATACTATTCGCTCGCTGGCTGAAGTAGTTCTAGGTCCATTGTTTCACTTAGTGTATGCTTGTTAATTTTTTATGCTACTCCTATAATATATATAATATGTTGCCTGCTTTCTTCACATGCTTGCTGCTCTATTACTACATTGCATTGTATTGCATTGCATTGCAGCAAGTCTGTATATAATGTTATATTATTATATATATAATTATATATAATAATTTTTAATAAATAAACTTGGTACACCGGTATACAAACCGAAGTCACTTTTGCGTACCATGTACCAACCAATTAGACATAATTGGTATGGTACTACCGTACCAAGAGTTCGGTATACTGACTTTTTGTACCAATTATAATTGGTACGAGTTGGTATATAAGTTGGTTGGTACGAACGAGTACAACTTGTCACCCCTATTGCTAGCAACATAATCCAGACCTTGGTGCTCGACTTAAACTCAAGGGAGGACCTTTCCAACGAGAGGCGGACTGGTGCTCGAAAACTCCTTTTCTCGCAAGGATTCTAGTTCACGAAGGATTCTAATAATGGTCTGGATACACTTTCCTAATTCAACTCTAATTCAGATCCCTATTCTTGAGGATTACTTCACATATCACCTATAAATAAGAGAGGAGATCTCCAAAATCAGGTCTATTCTATTATCTAATCTTTTTCGTTAATTCTTCTTTTATTCTCTCAACCAATACTTACTCTCACGCCGGAGGCATTCGCCGCTAAAGCCCCGACTTAGTTTTATTGTTTGTTCATCTTTTTCATGCTTATTTGAGGCAAATCCATATATCTGATCCCTTGATTTCTGCTGAATTGACCCAAATACAATTTTTGGCTTAATCATTTTGGTTCCATTACCTGAAATCGACCAATTTGCTTCAATTTAAGCCTCGAATCTTGATATTTCGGCTACAATTCCCCGGTTTCCGGCGAGAATCATGGTTTCTTAAACAGGTTCGGCCAGCAATGCTCAAGGAAACTGCTCCATCCCAGGAGTATTAACCGTTGCAGACGACAATCAACCTTACAGAACACCTAATGTGCAGCCCCAAAACCCTAATTTACCACCATTGGCCCCACTAGCGGCGCTGGAGTCCTAACTAGGGCCCAAGCGGCCGCCTTAGGTCAAGGAGTTAATGCCAATGCGCCCCAAGGGCCAGCCCCAAACGCGGCCACACGTCGTCGTGGCCAAGGAACTCGAGAAGTGAGAAGAGAAGTCCCCGCAGAAAATGGACACGTTGTAGTTCCCCCTATGAGCACGTTGGAGTAGGCCACCTAAAAGCTGGACCTCCTCTTGCAAATCCAGGCAGCTCGTTAGAGAATTGCTGCTTTTCAACAACAACAACCCCCTCAAAACCCGTTAGGAGGTAACATAGTCGCCAATCGTCCCGCCACGCAGCAGGAGCCGGCCCTCAACAACCAACCACTTGAACATGGAGATTACTCGCAAGACATCTCCTCACAAGACAGTGTCACAAAAGAAACAGAACGAGGAGACGACGAGGTGAGCTCGCAACAGAGGAGACAAGCTCTACCATCCCACGACCTGGAATGGGAAATCCTCCACCCCCTCCCAATGGAAAGAAGTCCCAACACTTCTGAAGGAGAGAGTGCTTGCCTGATGGCCGAGCACCGCCCATGGCCGATCCCGCCATAGCCGACCTCCAAAAAAGGATGTTAGAATTGGAGGTGACGATCAAGAAAGGCAACCTTATGGCGCCCTTTGTCGCGTGCATTAAGAATCAGCCCCCCCAGCCCGACTTCAACTGTAACGACCCTAACCCTAGACACAATTTTAGTATAACATTATATACTTTTAATATTAATATCAACCTTATGTGTTTATTTTATATCTTTAAATTTCTTATATTAGGATAAAATGATAAGGAAATAAATAGTGTTCTAAAGGAAAAATAATAATTAGAAATAAATAAAGTAATAGAATGGAGTGGTAATAAAATGGACAAATAAAATGTTATGGGTTGAGAGAATTAATTTAAATTGATGAAAGAATTTTTGGTAGGGAATATTTGGAGTGGGGGACAACTCCCCTAAAACCCTCCCCAAATCCCTCCATATCCGCCCCCCCTTCCTCCTTTACCCTTTTCATACTCCACCTCCCTCCATCATCCTCCTCAAAAATACCTCTTCACTTTCTCTCTCAACTTTCCATGGATACCCATTTGGAAGCACCTCTTCTCAAGCTCCCACCAAGTGCCATCCTTCACCATTTTTAGATCCGAGAGTACTTTTGGAATCGGGAGACCAAGAGGAGTTCATCAAGCTAAAAAAATCCATGATCCATCTCCCATTTTAATGTGAGTTATTATGACTTCCTTTCTTTAAATGTTCATAAACTATTGATGTTGTTATTATTGTTATAATGGTTATTTGAGGCCTTAGAAACTTTCTTGGATGTTGAGGAATTTGGTAAGGAAATAGAATGTTGTGGTTGGTTAGGAAAATGGGTCAAGAAGGTAAGCAAATGGGTTAATTAAATTATGAAATTTATACTTGGAAAGTGATAGTGAAATGGGTAGTGATTCAAAGGGTAAATGATATAAGATTTAATCATTTTTGGGTTACATGGCTTAGTATATGAATTGTTATGACTTTCCTTCTTATGAATGATCATAAATTACAAATGTTGTTCTTGTTATATTAATGGGTGTTACATGCTTTAGAACCTTACATGAGTTAGAAAATGGGTAAATGCATTTGGTTGAGGATAATGTTCTTGGAAGATGATTTAGAGGGTATAAAATGGGTAAAATGTAGAATGATAAATGACTTAGAATTCTTTATTTTGGGGTTGCATGATTTAGGGTGAACTTGGTGAAGCTAGGAAATCTTCTTGTTGATTTTTAATGTAGAGTAGAAGGAAAACTTGGGAAGTGAAAGAAAATGGTAAGAGATTACAATTTGGGAAACCTGGGAATTCATGGATCCGGCACTTGGGAGGTCGCCCAAGGGGGCGTGAGCGGCCGCCCATGTGTCCAGAATTTAGAGTACCTTGTAAAGCCTCTTGGGCGGTCGCCCAAGAGGTATGGGCGGTCGCCCAAGACCCCAGGAAGTTTAACTGTAAATCATAACCGGAATTCGTTAGCAACATTGTTTGGTCACTTATAGATTGTGACCCCCACTTAGTAAATTGAGCTTGAACCTTCATAGAGGCCTTGTTTTATTGTATAATGACCTTGTAGGATGGATTGATGATATTTCCTTGCCTTACATTGAGTTCATATACACTGTTTATATTATGCATAGTGTGTTGAATAAATGTTGCACTATGATAATTGTTAAATATGAGTATATATTACCATGTTGCTATGTTGCCTATCCCCTTTGTGGATTTATATTGCAAGTTTATGATATGTACTGGACTTCGGTATACCGGTGGTTGGAGGGTTGTTTCTGGTGAATATTGCTTTAAGCAGTTCACAGGAGATGAGTTATGTCAATAACTATCTCGGTTGTTAGGGGGTCGTTTCTGGTGAATATGCCTAAGTAGGTTCACGTGAGATGAGTTATGACAATAACTATCTCGGTTGTTCGGGGTTTATGAATATTGCCTAAGCAGTTCATAAGGGATGAGTTATGACGATAACTATCTCAGTTGTACGATTTGTTTGTGAATAATGCCTAAGCAGTTCACTGGAGATGAGTTATGGCAATAAATATCTCGATTGTTTGGGGGTATTTATTACTCTCTGTTTGTTATATGATATTGATTCTGGTGGATATACATTCACGGAATAAGATTGGAGTATTATTATACCCAATGATGTACGACTACTGTTCAGACGGGAAAAGGTAAACCAAGGTAATGTAAGGTGTTTACAGCTTTTCCAACGTGTTATATGCAACTCGTTATGTGTTGCATCTTATATGGCATATTCTTTGCATTCATAATAGCTTCTTTGAGATTTATTCTCACCCCTCTCCCTTTAATGTTTTTAGATTCCGAGACAGGTGGACCAGCCAAGTAAGGGCGGTGAGGAGTTTGGAAGTTATATTGTGAGAATTGTCGGGGTATGATTAGGTTGGTATAGAAAGTGTGCTTTGGTATAATTCAATTACGGAATTGTATTTATAAATCTTCATTTTATGTTATAACCGAGGCCTTTTTGTAACTAAAACAGTTTCTTACTTTCTAAGTTGGTCAATTATTTCTCCATTGTGAAAAGGTGTAGATTTATTTTTAAATGGTTATAATAATTGTATTTAATTTTGAAAGTTAAATAAAAGTTTTAAAAGATTAGGAAAAATTGGGTTAGTTTGAGGATGCTCCAGCTTGGGACACGTGTAGGTTCCGGGTCGGGGTCCTCACAGTTGGTATCAGAGCTCGGTTAGAGTTCTCGGGTAGAATCTAGCTGAGTGAGAGTGTGCGATAACTTACGTCGAGAGTCTAATGCAGGAATTTGTTCAAAGACAGAAAATGATATTGACCAACCAAGGAATCAAGGAAAGGTGAGTTATGGAAAGATAGATTTCCCCACCATCATTTGAGGTATTTTACCTGTCTCAGGAATTAGGGTTCATACTTTTATAAATCCCTGTTCATTCGTTCTCAGGTGGCATTACATTTCATCTTTTATTTGCATAATAGGCCTAAAAGTTGCCTTATGTGTTGGAGGTTCTACTCCTACGGGAGAGTACCTTGAATCATTCTTGTTTATCATGGTGATTGTGATTTGGGAGGACTGTCGCAAGAAGCGAGTCTCCTTATCTATGTTTGATTGCCTCCGTGTGTAATTGAGGCGGATAAATTATTAATTACTATTATGTTATATATATGCGTAAATGTCGAGGTAGGACCTAAGGAATGTGAAGGTTATGTGAACCTTGAGTTATCCCATGTACGGTGGTAAATGAAATTGTGAACTCTTGGTTACAGGTTAGGTATATGACCTAATTAAGAGTGGTTTATGGTTGTGTAACTTGCTTGAGTATTTATACATTGGTGTCTCGTGGGGAGACTAGATATATGAGACTAGTATTGGAAGTGATAGTCTAAGTGGGATTATATGAGTTATAAAATATCGCGAGTACGAGATCTTATAGAACTAATATGTCTTTGCCTTATGTGCTATAAGTTTATTTTCTAAGGAGAGATTGATTGAATTTTTGCTACTAATTTGAATAGGAAATCAGATATTTTGTAAGTGATATCACCCTATAAGTTGACTAAGTGGTGTTTTTCAAGTGAGTTTCAAAAATGGGTTTTCATCAGGTATCATACCAGGATATTGAAGCTTTGAGTTGATATAAGGTACTATTTTAGTATTCGGATTCCTAGATAGAGGACACTAATTGGGATGACAGAATTGATGATTCATTTTGGGAAAATTATTTGGTAAAGAAGATAATGAGCGTAGTGAATCTCCATAAGGGTAAATTGTTACTATATTTAGAAAAGATGATACTTGGTGGTTAATTATAAGGTTATAGAGATCTTAAATAGGTAACAGTGAAGAATAAGTATTCGTTAGCACTTGTTGACGATTTGTATGACTGATTTTAGAAACTAGTAGGATACTCAATGGTTATTAGTTGAATTTTTCGGAGTGTTACAATTACAGTGAAAATTTGCTTTAAGGATATACTTAAGACAACATTTATATATAGTATGACCGTTTTGATTTGTGGATTGTATATTAGTTATGGAGAGGTAAATAGGGTAAATACGAAGAGGTATAATAGATACAGTTATTGGTGATTTAAAGGATCAACTTCAGAAATTGGTAAAATATGTATATGGTTCGTTTTGAGAATTGATTATCATTAGTTGAGAAAATGAGGATGAATCTTACTGGAAGACAGGATACTTTAGGATGATTATATACTATAAGTCGACTTAGTTACGTGAATCATATGAGGGATTAGTGTGATGCTTGAAAGATATTGACGTTATACGGATTTTGAGTTTGTTGATGGTTATTGAGAGTTAAGTTAGATTATACCGTAATGTTTAATTGAAATTTGGGAATGATTGATCTATGAGAGTTCCAATTATATTTTCTTATTAGGAAATCATGGTAATTGACCGGAAACTGGAAGTATGTATTACATTGTTACTAAGTACAATACCAATATTAAAGGTAGGGAATAGATGACTCAAATTAAGTAAAAGTGTTGAATATACAACTTGAGGAATTATTGAATTGAGGATGATTTACCTAGTTATAATCTTAATGATTGTTTTAGTGTTATTTATCGAAGATAGTAATAGTATTGCGAGATTGTGTTTTCTTATAAGGAATTCAACTAAGTAAAAATATTATGAGTGGTGGCTACACTATAAATAGAAGTTAAACAAGAGTATTATGTTAGAATTGTTTTAAATGTGCTTTAAAACTTTGGATTGTATATTGAACTTCGGTATGAGCAATTGTGCCCTTCGGGGATAGTTGATTTAATAAGGTCAGTAACCCATTTTCGTGTAAATTAAAATCTGTGAGTAATTTAACTATCTACCACTGGTATGGGACGGTTGTAGATAATTAAATCACTCGAGTTATTTTGTTAGCTTATCAATCTTTTGAAATTTCTTAAATTGTGAGTGGTTTAGTTAATTAAAACTGGTATGGGCCGGTTTTAAATAAATAAACCATTCGGGTCTCTTTGAATCTCTTTTTATATTATCCTTTGGAATTTTGAAAGATGTTGTAACTTTTAGAAAGACTTGGTATCCTAAAGATATAAATTGTTCAGAAGCAAGTAGAAATTGCAACCTAGTTTTCCTATAATGATTAATTGTATTCAAGTTTTGGTCCGAGAAATGAATTGATAAATGTGGGGTTATTATTGTGTCGATCACAATAGACTCGGTTTTGTTTTGGAGTTGGATCGGCTCCGTTGTGGGCGGCCAACACTTCAATTTGAATATTGATTTGTCACTAGTCCTGAACATAATTGGAACATTGAATGGTGATAATGGAATGTTGACGTTAGAAGATTTATTAAAATATTTAGAGTTCTAGGTTGAACTTGAGAGTATTATCACTATAGATTTTGTGATTGAGTTACATTGAAAGTAAAGAAGGGTATGTTGTTCTGTTATAGAAAGTTGAATTGTATTTTCTACTCGTTATATATATAGCTTGATGAGATGTTATTAATAAAGTCCTCATATATGTTAGGGGATAGTTCGATTGTATAAACCCCATAGTGTTAAATGGATTGGATAGACATCGTTCGGGAAGGTCCTTTTGGGAAGGTAGGAATGCTATTAAGTTTAACCTTGTAAAAATTTGAAGAATCATTACTTGTGGTTGATGATATGATACGGGCATATACAATAGATTTAGTAGTCGATAGGACATAAGGTTACCAATGGTTGGATACGTATAATAGCAGTTATCATTCTAGCATTGAGATAAACCCGTATGAGGCATAGTTTGGGGAGAAAATATCGATCTCTAATTTGTTGGGGTGAGTTTGGAGAAGCAAGGCCTAAGGTAAATTGGCGCCAAGATTCGTTAATCCATTTGAAGCTTTAGAAAAGGTTGGTGATTTGACTTATAGGCGGTTTGGAGAAGCTTATAGAGTATTTGAAGTTTTAATGTAATATCGTCTCATTAATGGAATTAGAAATCGTGGAAAAGAATCACGGCATTGAAGAAACTATATGGAATTGGAGTGCGAGGTATGCATAAGTAACCGAGGCGGATTGAACTTTTAGGTAAGTTTTTTAAAAAAAAAAAAAAAAAATTCGGGACGAATTTTCTTTAAGGGGGAGTGAGTGTAACGACCCTAACCCTAGACACAATTTTAGTATAACATTATATACTTTTAATATTAATATCAACCTTATGTGTTTATTTTATATCTTTAAATTTCTTATATTAGGATAAAATGATAAGGAAATAAATAGTGTTCTAAAGGAAAAATAATAATTAGAAATAAATAAAGTAATAGAATGGAGTGGTAATAAAATGGACAAATAAAATGTAATGGGTTGAGAGAATTAATTTAAATTGATGAAAGAATTTTTGGTAGGGAATATTTGGAGTGGGGGACAACTCCCCTAAAACCCTCCCCAAATCCCTCCATATCCGGCCCCCCCTTCCTCCTTTACCCTTTTCATACTCCACCTCCCTCCATCATCCTCCTCAAAAATACCTCTTCACTTTCTCTCTCAACTTTCCATGGATACCCATTTGGAAGCACCTCTTCTCAAGCTCCCACCAAGTGCCATCCTTCACCATTTTTAGATCCGAGAGTACTTTTGGAATCGGGAGACCAAGAGGAGTTCATCAAGCTAAAAAAATCCATGATCCATCTCCCATTTTAATGTGAGTTATTATGACTTCCTTTCTTTAAATGTTCATAAACTATTGATGTTGTTATTATTGTTATAATGGTTATTTGAGGCCTTAGAAACTTTCTTGGATGTTGAGGAATTTGGTAAGGAAATAGAATGTTGTGGTTGGTTAGGAAAATGGGTCAAGAAGGTAAGCAAATGGGTTAATTAAATTATGAAATTTATACTTGGAAAGTGATAGTGAAATGGGTAGTGATTCAAAGGGTAAATGATATAAGATTTAATCATTTTTGGGTTACATGGCTTAGTATATGAATTGTTATGACTTTCCTTCTTATGAATGATCATAAATTACAAATGTTGTTCTTGTTATATTAATGGGTGTTACATGCTTTAGAACCTTACATGAGTTAGAAAATGGGTAAATGAATTTGGTTGAGGATAATGTTCTTGGAAGATGATTTAGAGGGTATAAAATGGGTAAAATGTAGAATGATAAATGACTTAGAATTCTTTATTTTGGGGTTGCATGATTTAGGGTGAACTTGGTGAAGCTAGGAAATCTTCTTGTTGATTTTTAATGTAGAGTAGAAGGAAAACTTGGGAAGTGAAAGAAAATGGTAAGAGATTACAATTTGGGAAACACGGGAATTCGTGGATCCGGCACTTGGGAGGTCGCCCGAGGCGTGAGCGGCCGCCCATGTGTCCAGAATTTAGAGTACCTTGTAAAGCCTCTTGGGCGGTCGCCCAAGAGGTATGGGCGGTCGCCCAAGACCCCAGGAAGTTTAAGCGTAAATCATAACCGGAATTCGTTAGCAACATTGTTTGGTCACTTATAGATTGTGACCCCACTTAGTAAATTGAGCTTGAACCTTCATAGAGGCCTTGTTTTATTGTATAATGACCTTGTAGGATGGATTGATGATATTTCCTTGCCTTACATTGAGTTCATATACACTTTGTTTATATTATGCATAGTGTGTTGAATAAATGTTGCACTATGATAATTGTTAAATATGAGTATATATTACCATGTTGCTATGTTGCCTATCCCCTTTGTGGATTTATATTGCAAGTTTATGATATGTACTTGGACTTCGGTATACCGGTGGTTGGAGGGTTGTTTCGGTGAATATTGCTTTAAGCGGTTCACGGGAGATGAGTTATGTCAATAACTATCTCGGTTGTTAGAAGTCGTTTCGGTGAATATGCCTAAGCGGTTCACGGGGAGATGAAGTTATGACAATAACTATCTCGGTTGTTCGGGGTTTATGAATATTGCCTAAGCGGTTCATAAGGGATGAGTTATGACGATAACTATCTCGGTTGTACGATTTGTTTGTGAATAATGCCTAAGCGGTTCACTTGGAGATGAGTTATGGCAATAAATATCTCGATTGTTTGGGGTATTTATTACTCTCTGTTTGTTATATGATATTGATTCTGGTGGATATACATTCACGGAATAAGATTGGAGTATTATTATACCTAATGTTGTACGACTACTGTTCAGACGGGAAAAGGTAAACCAAGGTAATGTAAGGTGTTTACAGCTTTTCCAACGTGTTATATGCAACTCGTTATGTGTTGCATCTTATATGGCATATTGCTTTGCATTCATAATAGCTTCTTTGAGATTTATTCTCACCCCTCTCCCTTTCTTGTTTTTAGATTCCGAGACAGTGGACCAACCAAGTAAGGGCGGTGAGGAGTTTGGAAGTTATATTGTGAGAATTGTCGGGGTATGATTAGGTTGGTATAGAAAGTGTGCTTTGGTATAATTCAATTACGGAATTGTATTTATAAATCTTCATTTTATGTTATAACCGAGGCCTTTTTGTAACTAAAACAGTTTCTTACTTTCTAAGTTGGTCAATTATTTCTCCATTGTGAAAAGGTGTAGATTTATTTTTAAATGGTTATAATAATTGTATTTAATTTTGAAAGTTAAATAAAAGTTTTAAAAGATTAGGAAAAATTGGGTTAGTTTGAGGATGCTCCAGCTTGGGACACGTGTAGGTTCCGGGTCGGGGTCCTCACATCAACCCTCTGATTTGGAGAAGTATACGGGGGCACAGAATGCTCGGATCACCTACATAATATCGAAGCAAGAATGGCATTAGTTACAGACGTCGAGCACATGATTTGCAAAGCCTTTGTTAGTACTCTGAATGGACCAGCACATGGGTAGTTTCGCTTATTAGAGGAGGGGAGTATTGACAGTTGGGACAAACTACAAGAGAAATTTGTTGAAAATTTCTCCATGACATGGGCACACAAGAAATGACCGACCGACTTAGCAGTCATTAAACAAGGGGAGAATGTGTCATTAATGGACTTCTACACGAGATTTAGAAAGGTAGATGACCAGATAGAGGGGATCACCGATGAGATGATTGGAGTATGTTTCCAAGCGGGGATGAGATCGTCACAACTACAATACGAGTTCAGCCTTCGTCCCATGGGAACAAAAGGAGATCTATATGAACGAGTGTTCACAGGGAAGAATAGAGTTCGTGGGATGGAATTTCGAGACCAAGTTCGTGAGGCTCCCACAGGAGGATGAAGAGAGTATGTCAGAGAAGAACGAGTGCCACGACGGAACATGATATACAACGACGAAGTTACCCCGTTGACTAAGACGAGGGAAGAAATCATGAACTTGGTGGACCTTGTAGCATCACGACTACTCCCCCGTGCGACAGCGGAGTCTAGGGAACAAACAGGGAGATTGAGGGGAGCTCGAGCGTTTCATTGAACGAGATAATAGGAAAAGGGACAGAGAGGAGGATCACGACCCCAACCCGAGGAGGGGACCAGAGCAAGTAACGAGGAAGGACTTGAATGTAATTCAAGATGAAATTCCGTCCATAAGATCATTAAAGAGGTTTTTTTTTTCCTTATGAACGTGGCCATCGTCCCAGCAGGGAACACTGAAAGCGAGGAAACAATATCTTTCTCTAAAACGAACTCGCCTCCAACTAAGTTTCTCGCGAGCAACCCTTAGTCATAAAGGGAAGGATAGATAACTGTAAGGCGAGGAGGATCCTCGTTGACACCAGAGCATGCAGAGACATCCTTTATTACAAGACATTCAAAGAAAGGGACTTGCCAGATAATATGCTTACCCCTTATGTAGGGAAGCTGGAGGGTTTCACAAACCACAAGGTGATAGTGAAAGGGACAATAGAGATGACAGTTGAGCTCGGCAAAGACCCTTATCGAGCGGAGCATAAGGTGAACTTTATGGTTATAGATGTGAACAGTGATTACCATGCCATTTTGGGGATTCCGAGTCAGGTCAAGTTCGACATGGTTGCCTCCCTACCCTATCAGCGAGTGAAGTTCCATACACCAGCTGGGATTGGATGCGTTAGAGGCCAGGTAAAGAAGTTCTTAGAATATGTCATGAAGCAAATGAAGACGAAGAGGAAATTAGACATCGAAATACCAAATGCGAACATCACCATCTCCAAGTCGTTCAAGACATGGCAGTGCTCCAACATTAACACGATCATGAACGACGGAGAAGCTGTGATCGAGTAGGAGAAGTCGAACAGGAGGAAATTATAAGAGATCGAGGTGGAGACTCTACAGGTGCGTGACGGACCCCAGCTAGAGGCCGTTGAAGAACTAGACGAGATCATAATTAACGAAGCCTTCCCCGAGCATAAAATCAAGATCAGATCCAATTATCCAAGGAGGAACAAAGAAAATTGATTGACCTTTTGAAAGATAGCCTAGATGTGTTTGCATGGCAAGTGGAGGACATGAGAGGAGTAAGGGAAGACGTGGTCGTCCACGAGTTGAAAATCGACCCCAACTCAAGGTTTGTGTAGCAAAAAATAGAGAACGTCCGGGAGCGAAAAGGATGCAGTCATAAAGGAAGAAATAGACAAGCTCCTACGAGCTGGGATAATACATGAAGTCAGATATCACACGTGGCTAGCAAACGTGGTCTTGGTAAAAAAGGTGAACAACAAATGGAGAATGTGCGTTAATTTCACCAACCTCAATAAAGTCTGCCCAAAGGATTGCTACCCACTCCCCATAATCGACCGAACCGTCGACTCGATCTCAGGCCACCGTACCCTAAGCTTTTTAGACGCCTACTCGGGGTGCTACCAGGTTCGAATGGCGGAGCACGACATAAAACACAATGCGTTCTTAGCAGTCGGAGGAACCTACTGCTATCAGATGATGAATTCGGTTTGAAGAACGCAGGGCCTACATACCAAAGAATGGTGAACAAAGTCTTCGGGAACCAGATAGGCAGGAATATGGAGACATATATAGACGACATGGTGATCAAGACAAAGAATGACAACCACATAGCAGACCTCCATGAGACCTTTGACAACTTAAGACACAATGATATGAAGCTAAATCTGAGCAAGTGTGTGTTTGGAGTAATAGCTGGAAAGTTCCTCGGTTTCATGGTATCTCAGCGTGGAATTGAAGCCAATCCCGAGAAGATAGCCGCCCTGATTAATATGAAGGAGCCGACCTGTATCAAGGAGGTACAAAGGTTAAACGGACGCGTAACTGTTCTAGGCCGTTTCATCGCCAAGTCAGCAGAGAGATCCCTCCCCTTCTTCCGAACACTCAGAGGGGGGTAAGTCATTTGAATGGACAAGAGAATGCGCAGAGTCCTTTCAACAACTCAAGGACTATCTCGGGAGGGCACCATACTCCGCAACCCCATTTTTGGAGACTCTATATGTCTACCTCTTAGCAAGCGATAGGGCGGTCGCCGCAGTTTTGATCAGAAAGGAGGATGGAATACAAAAGCCAGTATTCTACGCTAATAAAGCCCTAAATGACATGGAGAGCAGATACTTTAACGCCGAAAAGATGGCTTATTCGCTGGTCATTGCAGCTAGGAAGTTACGAGCATAATTTTCAGCTCACCCCATTGTAGTCGACACCAACTCTCCTTTACTGAAAATTCTACACCGACCAGAAAGCTCGAGACGCCTACTCAATCGGTCCATCAAGCTCACCTAATTCGAGATCACTAATCAGCCAGGAGAACTCTGTAAGCTCAACCCTTGGTCGATTTCCTAGTAGAAACGACCTTCACTTGCGAGCATATTACACTAGAGCTAAGTGACATGGAGACAAAATCCCCAGCCCTACCTACCGATTGTTGGACGCTCTACACCGATGGGTCTGCTAAAAAGAGCACGAGCAGAGTAGGCATCCTACTGATCTCCCCCGACGACAAACAGGTGGTAGAAAAGGCATTACAATTCAAGTTTCCTGCGTCTAACAACCAAGCTGAGTATGAGGCGCTAATCGCGAGCATAGAGCTCACCCAAGCAATGGAGGTCAAAAAACTGGCAGCTCATACCGACTCTCAGCTCGTCGTTAAACAGTTACGAGGGGAATATGAGGCCATGCACCCCATCCGAGCTCGTTACTGTGAAATGGTCAAGAGATAGATACAAAACCTCGAGTATTGGGCAATCATGCAGATACGACGACTTGACAACGCACGAGCAGACTTACTCTCCAAAATGGCCATCATAGACGTTGAGGACCTGGACCAGAGCAAATGGATCGAATTCCTTGATGAGCCCACAATCAACCGTCCCCAGATGATTGAGATCGCTAACTCACCGAGCAGGAACTGGATCGATGATATAAAAAACTACATTGAGACGGAGGTGCTCCCTGAGAATGAACATGAAGCAAGGACGATCAAAAAAATGGTTGTTAGGTATGCGCTCCTAGATGGAGCTCTATACATGAGGTCGTTTACAAAACCACTACTTAGATATGTCCCCCCGAGCAAACCGAAGACTTACTTGCAGAAGTTCATGAGGGGATATGCGAGGGACACCCGGGTGCTCAGATTTTGGCAGATAAGATTGTGACTTTGGGATACTAGATATGATTGTGACTTTGGGATACTACTGGCCAAACATAAGGAGAGACGCGCTCAAGTACGTAAAAAGGTGCGACAATTGTCAGAGGTATGCAGACTCGCCAAGAATCCCGTCAACCAAACATACACCAGTTGTGGCATGCTAGCCCTTTGACATGTGGGGGATCGACCTCAAAGGGCCGTTCCCCGCTGCTCGAGGAAACTGCAAATATGTAGTCGTGGTTGTGGATTACTTCACGAAATGGATAGAGGCTAAACCACTAGCCAGTATTATTGAGGAGAATGTGATCAATTTTGTACACGACTTTATTTGGTGCAGATTTGGGGTTCCTTATGTGATAGTTTCCGACCACGGCCTTCAGTTCTCAGACGCCTTCTCAACCGAGTGTAAAAGGCTTGGCATAAAGCATTGGCAATCATCAGTATTACAACCACAGGGAAACAGACAGGCGAAGCCGCAAACAAATTAGTGTTACATGCTCTCAAGAGAAACTTGGATAGACGAGAGGGACGCTGGATAGACGAATTGCTAGCAACATTATAGGCAGTTCGTACGACCAAACGTGGACCGACCGGAGAAACTCCCTTCGTTCTTACCTACGGATCAGAAGTTAAAGAACATCTGAGCTCGCTATCCCATCCGCTCGAGTAGCCTTATTCAGCGAAGACGAAAACGAGGAGAACATATTGTTAGACCTAGACTTGTTGGACGAGAGAAGGCTGGAAGAACACCTGAGATCGGTTATCTACAAGCAGAAAACTAAGGGATATCACGACAGAAGGATACACAAGAGAGTCTTCAGGGAAAAGGAGATTGGGTCCCACACAAAATCGATGCAACAGGGCGCAAGGCCGAGCAAATTAAACTACGCCCAATTGGGAAGGACCGTTCATAGTGGTACGCATATGCACTTATATTCTAAATAAGCCAGAAGGTAAGGAGCTCAAGAACTCATGGCATTCAGATCACCTCATTAAGTATTTCCGATAACAATGTTTCATTTACTTCCGTAGTCGCTTTTTGCATATGTAGGGGATAACTCTTTTCGAGCACCCAATCATTGAGTTATTTTGTTGAGGTTAGCTCTATTTCGGCACTTAAGTGTTATGTTTTCTAGGGGATAGCTCTTTTCGAGCACCTATTCTACTGATAGTATTACACCCAACTTTTGTGCTTGTAATTTACTTGGCTTCAAGACTCAAAAAATCTAATACTCGTCCAACGAGCTGGATGCGTGGTCAGCATTCAGCTCGGCTCAAAGCTAAGTTGAATCCATGGTCAAGATTCAACTTAACACTCGCCAACGAGCTGAATGCGTGATCGGCATTCAACTCGGCTCCAAGCTAAGTTAAATCTGTGGACAAGATTCAACTTAACACTCGTCAAACGAGCTGGATGTGGGGTCAGCATTCAACTCAGCTAAAAACTAAGATGAATCCATGATCAAAATTCAACTCAACACCAGTCATCGAACGAACTGAATGCATGATCATCATTCCGCTAGATTTAGAGCTAGCAAAATTTATTAACTACACGCTCGACCCTAGCTTTATACACATACTCGGAGGCCAGGCTATATATGAGCACAAGTGAGCACGTGTACATAGTCATAATCGAGCAAATACTTGAAATTTTCAAAACATCAAAAGAAAAGACAACACATGCGCAAAAAAATAATTATATAAACACAAAAGAAAAAACAACCCATCATATCATACATCACGACAATCAAGAATTCCAAAAAATAATTATATAAACACAACTCGCCTCTCAGGCTACAACCTAGGCATATTACATCTGATTGTCATTTGCCTCAGGGGGCTCAACCTGCTCGTTACCGGCCACAGTTGGCCCGGTCTCCGTACCCTCAGGAAGCTGCTGCTCCTCCACCTCCTCCTCATATTCCCCCTGCTCAGCTTCCTTTTCCCTCTTAACAAGGATCAGAGAGACGTTGACGGGTAGAAGATCAGGAAGAGCCCAAACAGGCAAGCCCTTCTCGGCGTCCTGGGCTTCAAGCTGCATAAGCTCACGCTCGTCAAAAGGAATCATTGAATGAGCTGTGCGAGCGGCCACACTGAATTGGGGAGCAGTAGCTATATCAGTCGACACTTCTTGGGGCACGATAATATGACAAAAGACGAGGAAATTTTAGCTAAGGAGAGAAAACAACCAAAGAAGGGCACGATAATATGGCATATAGGGAGGGCTTACCCCACTGAGCTGGAGGTTGGCGCGACCGTTCATTAGGTCAAAGGGAGCGTCCTCCTCTTCATATTCCTTGATCCGATCGTAATATGCGGCCTTCTTGATCACAGCATGACCAAAGCGAACTCGAGGTCCATCCTCTATCTCGAGGGGGAGGCTCCTAAGCAAAAGGAGATGTTTGTGATCCGCTTACACAGCTTGTCGACATCATCCACTGTCGTGGCAGTTATGCTGTCCGCCTTTCTTACGGCCTGACGTTTGTCAACGGCCACCCGCTTTGATGCCACCTCGGGCACAGACGTCTCTGACGGCCCCCTCTTCTTTGTTGATGTCCTTAGATGGACTAGAGGAAGTGGATGGAGCCGTGGGCATGGGATTCACTGCCCTCGTTGGACTGGGCTGTTGGGCGCTCGTGTTGGAGGCTACCGAACGGCTGGTCGGCGTCCTCTTAGGATCTCCACGAGATGCATCAGAAGTGCAGGTGGGCACACCGGAGGGACCCCTCCTCGCCAACTGGCCTTGATAGATGCGGCTCTGTTGTTTTCCCTTCTGCACGTTCTTCTGTGCATTCAACCTCCTTAATTGGTCAAACGAGGGCTCCACCTCTTCAGCTTGTGACTTGGAAACCAGGGTATTCCCGTGAAGACTCATCGCTGCACTTAGAAAAACAAATAGAGTCAATAACGAGCGGAAACATAACAAGAAAATGCAAAAGTAAATACGAGTGCAAAGGACGAACCACCATAATGGTATTAGTTACGGCAGTGCACCTCAGTGTCCTGGCACGCCGAGCAGTCTACCTCGAACGGCATACTTTCGTTGAAAGAGAAACAACGTCCCATTATGACGTGAGACATAAATCCTCATAAAATAACTCATTGGTCTCAAATCCTTCGTAGCGAACATGGCACTCAGACGTGTAATCAGAGAAAAAGGCAGAGTATCAAAAGAAGCAATTAAGATAATATCGTCCATGTAAACAAAAAATGCTTGTATGGTTAAAAAAAACAATAGTAATGGGAGGGGTCGACACTTAGACGTGTAATCATCGATAACAATAGAGTATCTGAAAAAATTATTATCTCAATCCCAGATTAAGAGTTCTATTTTCTTTTTGGTACGTTGCAGAGCAAGTTTCATTTTCCAAATAGCAAAAAATGAATAGTGTTTCGAACAACTTTGTCCTCATAATTCTTATATAATTAAAGAGAAAATCAACAGTCACTAATCTACATTTTCTCCATTTACGTTATGAATATAAATAGTGTTTTAGTGAAGCTCAAGAAACAAATTTCGTATCCAACTAGATTTTGACGCCATGTTGGCAACCCCTCTATACTCCACTTATACGCTAGACCTGGAGAGGGTGGCTTGCCGTTTAGCTGGCCACAACACAAGATTGTCCCTAAGATATACACAATAGCCCGACGTCAACCTTAGTGTCCGGACAACCGACCTAATCTGCATCGGTATAGGAGATCAGAGATGAGGTAGAAGGAGACAAGTATATCCCAAAACCCGACGTATCATGTATACATCAGATTATGCGTTCCAGAGCATTCATGTGCTCATCCCGAGGAGCATGCATAAATAAACAAAACTGTTCCACTACATACTGAATGTTGGGATGTGTGAATGTCAAATACTATAGTGCCCCAGCTAGGTCCGATAATGGGAGGGGTCGACATAAAGAGGACGGTCGATAAAGCTGAGTTTTAGCTTTGTGTCAACATGTGTAAGTGATGGTTTACACGATGGCATTCTAGCTAACTCAACGGGATACTTTCGTTGAAAGAGAAACAACGTCCCATTATGACGTGAGACATAAATCCTCATAAAATAACTCATCGGTCTCAAATCCTTCATAGCAAACATGGCACTTAGACGAGTAATCAGAGAAAATGGCAGAGTATCAAAAGAAGCAATTAAGATAATATCGTCCATGTAAACAAAAAATGCTTGTATGGTTAAAAAAAAACAATAGTAAAGGGAGGGGTCGACACTTAGACGTGTAATCATCGATAACAATAGAGTATCTGAAAAAATTATTATCTCAATCCCAGATTAAGAGTTCTATTTTTCTTTTTGGTACGTTTTAGAGCAAGTTTCATTTTCCAAATAGCAAAAAATGAATAGTGTTTCGAACAACTTTGTCCTCATAATTCTTGTATAATTAAAAGAGAAAATCAACAGCACTAATCTACATTTTCTCCATTTACGTTATGAATATAAATAGTGTTTTAGTGAAGCTCAAGAAACAAATTTCGGATCCAACTAGATTTCGACGCCATGTTGGCAACCCCTCTATACTCAATGCGCTAGACCTGGAGAGGGTGGCTTGCCGTTTAGCTGGCCACAACACAAGATTGTCCCTAAGATATACACAATAGCCCGACGTCAACCTTTGAGTGTCCGGACAACCGACCTAATCTGCATCGGTATAGGAGATCAGAGATGAGGTAGAAGAAGGAGACAAGTATATCCCAAAACCCGACGTATCATGTATACATCGGATTATGCGTTCCAGAGCATTCATATGCTCATCCCGAGGAGCGTGCATAAATAAACAAGCCTGTTGCACTACATACTGAATGTTGGGATGTGCGAATGTCAAATACTATAGTGCCCCAGCTAGGTCCGATACTGGGAGGGGTCGACATAAAGAGGACGGTCGATAAAGCTGAGTTTTAGCTTTGTGTCAACATGTGTAAGTGATGGTTTACACGATGGCATTCCAGCTAACTCAACGGGATACTTTCGTTGAAAGAGAAACAACGTCCCATTATGACGTGAGACATAAATCCTCATAAAATAACTCATCGGTCTCAAATCCTTCATAGCAAACATGGCACTTAGACGTGTAATCAGAGAAAATGGCAGAGTATCAAAAGAAGCAATTAAGATAATATCATCCATGTAAACAAAAAATGCTTGTATGGTTAAAAAAAAACAATAGTAATGGGAGGGGTCGACACTTAGACGTGTAATCATCGATAACAATAGAGTATCTGAAAAAATTATTATCTCAATCCCAGATTAAGAGTTCTATTTTTCTTTTTGGTACGTTTTAGAGTAAATTTCATTTTCCAAATAGCAAAAAATGAAGAGTGTTTCGAACAACTTTGTCCTCATAATTCTTGTATAATTAAAAGAGAAAATCAACAGCACTAATCTACATTTTCTCCATTTACGTTATGAATATAAATAGTGTTTTAGTGAAGCTCAAGAAACAAATTTCGGATCCAACTAGATTTCGACGCCATGTTGACAACCCCTCTATACTCAGCTTATGCGCTAGACCTGGAGAGGGTGGCTTGCCGTTTAGCTGGCCACAACACAAGATTGTCCCTAAGATATACACAATAGCCCGACGTCAACCTTTGAGTGTCCGGACAACCGACCTAATCTGCATCGGTATAGGAGATCAGAGATGAGGTAGAAGGAGACAAGTATATCCCAAAACCCGACGTATCATGTATATATCGGATTATGCGTTCCAGAGCATTCATATGCTCATCCCGAGGAGCATGCATAAATAAACAAACCTGTTGCACTACATACTGAATGTTGGGATGTGCGAATGTCAAATACTATAGTGCCCCAGCTAGGTCCGATAATGGGAGGGGTCGACATAAAGAGGACGGTCGATAAAGCTGAGTTTTAGCTTTGTGTCAACATGTATAAGTGATGGTTTACACGATGACATTCTAGCTATCTCAACGGCATACTTTCGTTGAAAGAGAAACAACGTCCCATTATGACGTGAGACATAAATCCTCATAAAATAACTCATCGGTCTCAAACCCTTCATAGCAAACATGGCACTTAGACGTGTAATCAGAGAAAATGGCAGAGTATCAAAAGAAGCAATTAAGAAAATATCGTCCATGTAAACAAAAAATGCTTGTACGGTTAAAAAAAACAATAGTAATGGGAGGGGTCGACACTTAGATGTGTAATCATTAATAACAATAGAGTATCTGAAAAAATTATTATCTCAATCCCAGATTAAGAGTTCTATTTTTCGTTTTGGTACGTTTTAGAGTAAGTTTCATTTTCCAAATAGCAAAAACAAAATAGTGTTTCGAACAACTTTGTACTCATAATTCTTGTATAATTAAAGAGAAAATCAATAGTCACTAATCTACATTTTCTCCATTTACGTTATGAATATAAATAGTGTTTTAGATAATTATATTTTTAACCTACTTTGAAATTTTTCCAAATCTTTTTTCTTTAATAGTTGTGCAAAACAAAGTAGGTTTCTTAGTTGATTATTTTGGAACAAGAAGAGTAATAAGGAATGGAGAGAGTAATGAAAATGGATTTTATTTATTTTTCTTATAAATAACATGAGAAGAAAATGAGGCGGTTGGAGAAATATCTACTAGTTGTCAAAAAGATTTTACCCTGTCTTCAGCTTTCTTGCCCACAGTTCTGCATTGCCACCACCAACAGACACCGTACCTTCTCTTTCTCTCTCATAAGCGGGATTTCCTTATGCTTTAACAGAGAGATTCTAGTCCTATCCAATCTGTATAGGGTTTGTTTAAAAAATTATACTCCCTCCGTATTTCCATTTTTTTATTGCTATCACATTAAAATTTAGGATAATAATTTTAGGTAAATTTAGTTATATATATAAAAAACTAATGCTTTAAGTATTGCAAAGCGAGCTTGAAGTACCCCAAAAGCACGCTCTACGTCTTTTTTGCATGTCACATGCGCTTTTGCAAACAATTTGTCCTTTTCTTCCACAGGTTGGGGGATTGAATTGATGAACGTTGCATATTGTGGATAATTCCATCGGTGAGATAATATCCAATGTCGTATTGATTGTTGTTCAGTTGGAAGGTAACTTGTGGTGCCACACCATTTAAAACATCATCAAACACCGGAGAGCGGTGAAGGATATTGACGTCATTGAGTGAGCCTGGAATACCGAGGAAAGAATGCCAAATCCATAGATCATGTGAGGCAACAGCTTCTAAAACCAATGACGCTTTTCCACTACGGCCTTGATATTGCCCTCTCCAAGCAGATGGACAAATTTTCCATTGCATGCAGTCGATGCTTCCCAACATGCAAGGAAATTCACGTTCTGACCCCATACGAAGTAACCGCTCCATGTCTGATCGATTGGGTCTCCTGCATCATCACTTTCAGTTGTCGGATAACGGCCTTGTTAATTAAGTTTGAACCTCTTATCGCTGCCTCCACTTTCGTTATCACTTCAACTTTCAAGCAAAACCACTCTAGAAAATCACCACCGGTTATCACTCCCGAAGAAGGGAAGTTCAGGCGCGTTATCACTATCCGGACCACAACCACTGTCATTCTTCTTCCCATTCCCGTTCCCATTCGGCTTGACTTCACCTTGCCTCCCGTTCCTGGAAGATGGGGGAACCAAAATTGTGCACAGGGCCAGGCTTGTCTCGCCATCGGCAACCTTTTGACAGACACCACCCAAATCTGCACGTAGGTCAGAAAAACTCGACTTAATAGACAAGAAACCTTTGCTCATTTCGTACTTAATCTCTGCAACACCATCTTCCACGCTAAGGGGAGGTTTGCCCTTAACCAAATGGACCATCTGATCATATGAGAGGGAAACCCTTCCTCAACCATTCTATTCCCAAAATCATAGATGTCTATGCCGTCTTGGATAAGAGAAGTACCGCTTTGGTAGAAAGCACAAGAGAGACATGCATTTTTGAAATACAACACAACCTTAGGGATATTATTAATGAACTTCTTAAACCTAGTAATTTCTTCTTGGGAGATGCTAGGGTAGTAGTAGATGACTTGTTGTCATTTGGTGGTGGGGTTTTGGTAGAGGATGAGCTGTGTTTGAGTGAAGGGGTTTCGGTAGAGGATGCCTTGTCATTGGGTGGAGGATTTTCGGTAGAGGACTTTGAGCCAGGATTGACATTAGGTATTTTAGAGGTTTGGGCATCTGGAATAGGTGGATAATCGGCGTTGGGATTCTGTGACCGATCATTTGAAGCGGAAGAAAAATAGCGATGAGATGGGAGAAAGAGGGAAGGAGGTGAGCATATGGGTTTTTTCTGGCTTAGGCTAAGGATAGGAAGAGGAGGGCGGAGAAGAGAGGAGGGGTGGTGAAGGGATGGTCGGAGGGTTGACACTTTAGGGCGGAGCAATAGCAAAAACGCCATTTTTGTTTGGCACAAGTTATGAGCTACAGTGTAATAGATCCTTGGTCACTGGAGCGTTTAAATAGCAAAAATACTTGGACTCTATCCCTAAAAGCCCACTTGCAATTTAGATAAAGCAGCCCAAAAACTTAAACCACCCGCATTTATAATAAAAATAATCATTCGACCCAAGATTAAAATCGAAAATTACAAGATAGTAAATAATTTTAAAATTAATATGATTATCAAATAAAAAAGAAAAAAATATATATATATATATATATATAATTGCTTTTAGAATGTAAACTAAATAACTCTTTAACTATAGATCAAATAGAGACCAAAGAATTAACTAGGTTAAACTAATATTAACCTATTAAATTTTAACGATGGTTAAAGAGACCAATGAATTAACCTATCAAAAATCAAATATTGTTGAGAGAAAGACTTTTAATTTGCTATCCTAATTAATTCATTGGTCTCTTTAACCATCGTTAATATTTAATAGGTTAATATTAGTTTAACCTAGTTAATTCTTTGGTCTCTATTTGATCTATAGTTAAAGAGTTATTTAGTTTACATTCTAAAAGCAATTATATATAGATATATATATTTCTTTTTATTTGATAATCATATTAATTTTAAAATTATTTACTATCTTGTAATTTTCGATTTTTATCTTGGGCCGAATGATTAATTTTATCATAAATGCTGGAGGGATAAGTTTTTGGGCTACTTTATCTAAATTGCAAGTGGGCTTCTAGGGATAGAGTCCAAGTATTTTTGCTATTTAAACGCTACAATGACCAAGGACCTATTACACTGTAGCTCATAACTTGTGCCAAACAAACAATGGCGTTTTTGCTATTGCTCCGCCATAAAGTGTCAACCCTCCGACCATCCCTTCACCACTTCTCCTCTCGTCTCCGCCCTCCTCTTCCTATCCTCAGCCTAAGCCAGAAAAAACCCATATGCTCACCTCCTTCCCTCTTTCTCCCAGCTCATCGCTATTTTTCTTCCACTTCAAATAATCTGTCACAGAATCTCAACGCCGATGATCCACCCATTCCATATGCTCAAAGTCCTCTACCGAAAATCCTTCACCCAATGACAAGTCATCCTCTATCGAAACCCCTTCACCCAAAGACAACTCATCCTCTACCAAAACCCCATCACCAAATGACAACAAGTCATCTACTGCTGACCCTAGCATTTCCCAAGAAGAAATTACTAGGTTTAAGAAGTTCATTGATAATATCCCTAAGGTTGTGCTGTATTTCAAAAATGCATGTCAGTCTTATGCTTTCTACCAAAGCGGTACTTCTCTTATCCAAGACGGCATAGACATCTATGATTTTGGGAACATAATGGTTGAGGAAGGGTTTCCTTTTATATGATCATATGGTCCGTTTGGTTAAGGGCAAACCTACCCTTAGCGTGAAAGATGGTGTTTCAGAGATTAAGGACGAAATGAGCAAAGGTTTCTTGTCTATTAAGTCGAGTTTTTCTGACCTACGTGCAAATTTGGGTGATGTCGGTCAAAAGGTGAAGATGAAAGTTCATGCCGATGGCGAGGCAAGCCTGGCCCTGTGCACAATTTTGGTTCCCCATTTTTCAGGAACGGTAGGCAAGGTGAAGTCAAGCCGAATGGGAATGAGAACGGGAATGGGAAGAAGAATGACGGTGGTTGTGGTCCGGATAGTGATAACGTGCCTGAACTTCCCTTCTTTGGGAGTGATAACTGGTGGTGATTTTCTAGAGTGATTTTGTTTGAAAGTTGAAGTGTAGGGTTTAACATTATTTTTTATTTTATTTTTCTGTTTTCTGTTATTTATTTTCCTTTGAAAGGAGGTTTTACGGTTGGTGTAAGACCATGATTAGTGGTGAACCTAAATTGAATTGGTTCATCCTTTGTAATTTGATTAACCAATTTTGGTTCGTGCCAATTAGTGGTGGCTAAATATTCGTTCATGGCCATGAACGAAAATTTTCGTTCATTTCATGAACGAATTCGTGAACGAAAATTGATCCGAGCTATATGTGTATTTTGTAATTTTGACATTTTTGAAATTATATTATTGAAATAAAAATATTTAAAATGTTTATAATTTCTTTCTCTATAAATAGATTCTAATTTTATAATATTTGACATAATTTATATATTTTAATATTAAAAAATGATTCTAATATTTTATTATTGTATATATTTGATAAATTTTTAATTTTTTATATATTTAAATTTTCTCTTGCGTCAAACGACGTCGTTTAGGTCAAAATTTCAAAAACGTTCATTTTTTCCCTATAAATAGAGCTCAAGATTGCTATATTATGTACATCTCTCCTCTCGGTAGAAAAAAAGAAGGCTGAGAAATCTCGTTCAGTTCTCTTGGTTAGTGATAACGAAAGTGGAGGCAGCGATAAGAGATTCAAACTTAATGAACAGGGCGGTTATGCGACAACAGAAAGTGATGATGCAGGAGGCCCAATCGATCAGACATGGAGCGGTTACTTCGTATGGGTTCAGAACGTGGATTTCCTGGCATGTTGGGAAGCATGACTGTATGCACTGGCAATGGAAAAACTGTCTATCTACTTGGAGAGAGCAAATATCAAGGTCGTAGTGGAAAAGCGTCATTGATTTTAGAAGTTGTTGCCTCACATGATCTATGGATTTGGCATTCTTTCTTCGGTATTTTAGGCTCACTCAATGACATCAACATCCTTCGCCGCTCTTCGGTGTTTGATGATATTTTAAATGGTGTGGTGGCACCACAAGTTACCTTCCAAGTGAACAACTAATTGGTTCATCAAATTACAAAGGATGAACCAATTTTGGTTCACCACTAATCATGGTCTTACACCAATCGAAAAACCTTCGTTCAAAGGAAAATAAATAACAGAAAACAGAAAGAAAAAAAAAACTAATGTTAAACCCTACACTTCAACTTTCAAACAAAACCACTCTAGAAAATCACCACCAGTTATCACTCCCGAAGAAGGAAAGTTCAGGCACGACATCACTATTCGGACCACAACCACTGCCATTCTTCTTCCCATTCCCGTTCCCATTCGGCTTGACTTCACCTTGCCTCCCGTTCCTGGAAGATGGGGAACCGAAATTGTGCACAGGGCCAGGCTTGCCTCGCCATCGGCATGAACTTTCATCAACAACCTTTTGACAGACATCACCCAACTCTGCACGTCAATCAGAAAAACTCGACTTAATAAAAAAGAAACCTTTACTCATTTCGTCCTTAATCTCTGCAACGCCATTTTCCACGCTAAGGGGAGGTTTGCCCTTAACCAAACGGACCATCTGATCATATGAGAGGGAAACCCTTCCTCAACCATTCTATTCCCAAAATCATAGATGTCTATGCCTTCTTGGATAAGAGAAGTACCGCTTTGGTAGAAAGCATAAGACTGGCATGCATTTTTGAAATACAACACAACCTTAAGGATATTATCAATGAACTTCTTAAACCTAGTAATTTCTTCATGGGAGATGCTAGGGTCAGCAGTAGATGACTTGTTGTCATTTGGTGGTGGGGTTTTGGCAGAGGATGAGTTGCCTTTGGGTGAAGGGGTTTCGGTAGAGGATGACTTGTCATTGGGTGGAGGATTTTCGGTAGAGGACTTTGAGCCAGGATTGACATTAGGTATTTCAGAGGTTTGGGCATCTGGAATGGGTGGATCATCGGCGTTGGAATTCTGTGACCGATCATTTGATGTGAAAGAAAAATAGCGATAAGCGGGGAGAAAGAGGGAAGGAGGTGAGCATATAGGTTTTTTCTGGCTTAGGATGAGGATAGGAAGAGGAGGAGGGCGGAGAAGAGAGAAGTGGTGAAGGGATGGTCGGAGGGTTGACACTTTAGGGAGGAGCAATAGCAAAAAAGCCATTGTTTGTTTGGCACAAGTTATGAGCTACAGAGTAATAGATACTTGGTCACTGTAGCGTTTAAATAGCAAAAATACTTTGACTCTATCCATAGAAGCCCACTTGCAATTTAAATAAAGCAGCCCAAAAACTTAGACCACCCGCATTTATGATAAAAATAATCATTCGGCCCAAGATTAAAATCGAAAATTAGAAGATAGTAAATAATTTTAAAATTAATATGATTATCAAATAAAATAAAGAAAAAATATATATATATAATTGCTTTTAGAATGTAAACTAAATAACTCTTTAACTATAGATCAAATAGAGACCAAAGAATTAACTAGGTTAAACTAATATTAACCTATTAAATTTTAACGATGGTTAAAGGACCAATGAATTAACCTATCAAAAATCAAATATTGTTGAGAGAAAGACTTTTAATTTGCTATCCTAATTAATTCATTGGTCTCTTTAACCATCGTTAAAATTTAATAGGTTAATATTAGTTTAACCTAGTTAATTCTTTGGTCTCTATTTGATCTATAGTTAAAGAGTTATTTAGTTTACATTCTAAAAGTAATTATATATATATATATATATATATATATATATATATATATATATTTCTTTTTATTTGATAATCATATTAATTTTAAAATTATTTACTATCTTGTAAATTTCAATTTTAATCTTGGGCCGAATGATTAATTTTATCATATATGCTGGTGGGATAAGTTTTTGGGCTACTTTATCTAAATTGCAAATGGGCTTCTAGGGATAGAGTCCAAGTACTTTTGCTATTTAAACGCTACAATGACCAAGGATCTATTACACTGTAGCTCATAACTTGTGCCAAACAAACAATGGCGTTTTTGCTATTGCTCCGCCCTAAGTGTCAACCCTCCGACCATCCCTTCACCACTTCTCTCTTCTCCGCCCTCCTCCTCTTCCTATCCTCAGCCTAAGCCAGAAAAAACCCATATGCTCACCTCCTTCCCTTTTTCTCCCAGCTCATCGCTATTTTTCTTCCACTTCAAATGATCTGTCACAGAATCCCAACGCCGATGATCCACCCATTCCATATGCCCAAACCTCTGAAATACCTAATGTCAATCCTGGCTCAAAGTCCTCTATCGAAAATCCTCCACCCAATGACAAGTCATCCTCTATCGAAACCCCTTCACCAAAAGACAACTCATCCTCTACCAAAACCCCACCACCAAATGACAACAAATTATCTACTGCTGACCCTAGCATTTCCCAAGAAGAAATTACTAGGTTTAAGAAGTTCATTGATAATATCCCTAAGGTTGTGTTGTATTTCAAAAATGCATGTCAGTCCTATGCATTCTACCAAAGCAGTACTTCTCTTATCCAAGACAGCATAGACATCTATGATTTTGGGAACATAATGGTTGAGGAAGGGTTTCCTTCATATGATCATATGGTCCGTTTGATTAAGGGCAAACCTACCATTAGCGTGAAAGATTGTGATGCAGAGATTAAGGATGAAATGAGCAAAGGTTTCTTGTCTATTAAGTCGAGTTTTTCTGACCTACGTGCAAATTTGTGTGATGTCTGTCAAAAGGTTGAAGATGAAAGTTCATGCCGATGGCGAGGCAAGCCTGACCCTGTGCACAATTTTGGTTCCCCATTCTCCAGGAACGGGAGGCAAGGTGAAGTCAAGCCGAACGGGAATGGGAAGAAGAATGACAGTGGTTGTGGTCCGGATAGTGATAACGTGCCTGAACTTCCCTTCTTCGGGAGTGATAACTGGTGGTGATTTTCTAGAGTGGTTTTGTTTGAAAGTTGAAGTGTAGAATTTAACATTATTTTTTATTTTATTTTTCTGTTTTCTGTTATTTATTTCCCTTTGAAAGGAGGTTTTACGGTTGGTGTAAGACCATGATTAGTGGTGAACCAAAATTGGTTCATCCTTTGTAATTTGATTAACCAATTTTGGTTCGTGCCAATTATTCCAATTAGTGGCTAAATATTCGTTCATGGCCATGAACAAAAAATTTCGTTCATTTCATGAACGAATTCGTGAACGAAAATTGATCCGAGCTATATGTGTATTTTGTAATTTTGACATTTTTGAAATTATATTATTGAAATAAAAATATTTAAAATGTTTATAATTTTTTTCTCTATAAATAGATTCTAATTTTATAATATTTGACATAATTTATATATTTTAATATTAAAAAATGATTCTAATATCTTATTATTGTATATATTTGATAAATTTTTAATTTTTTATATATTTAAATATTCTCTTGCGTCAAACGACGTCGTTTAGGTCAAAATTTCAAAAACGTTCATTTTTTCCCTATAAATAGCTCAAGATTGCTATATTATGTACATCTCTCCTTTCGACAGAAAAAAAGAAGGCTGAGAAATCTCGTCCAGTTCTCTTGGACAGTGATAACGAAAGTGGAGGCAGCGATAAGAGATTCAAACTTAATGAACAGGGCGGTTATGCGACAACAGAAAGTGATGATACAGGAGGCCCAATCGATCAGACATGGAGCGGTTACTTCGTATGGTTCAAAACGTGGATTTCCTGGCATGTTGGGAAGCATGACTGTATGCACTAGCAATGGAAAAACTGTCCATCTGCTTGGAGAGAGCAAATATCAAGGTCGTAGAGGAAAAGCGTCATTGATTTTAGAAGTTGTTGCCTTACATGATCTATGAATTTGGCATTCTTTCTTCGGTATTTCAGGCTCACTCAATGGCATCAACATCCTTCGCCGCACTTCGGTGTTTGATGATATTTTAAATGGTGTGGCACCACAACTTACCTTCCAAGTGAACAACTAATTGGTTCATCAAATTACAAAGGATGAACCAATTTTGGTTCACCACTAATCATGGTCTTACACCAATCGAAAAACCTCCGTTCAAAGGAAAATAAATAACAGAAAACAGAAAGAAAAAAAACAACTAATGTTAAACCCTACACTTCAACTTTCAAACAAAACCACTCTAGAAAATCACCACCAGTTATCACTCCCGAAGAAGGAAAGTTCAGGCACGTCATATTATCCAGGACCCATGACAGCTGCCATTCTTCCCATTCCCGATCCCATTCGGCTTGAATTCACCTTGCCTCCCGTTCCTGGAAGATGGGGAACCGAAATTGTGCACAGGGCAGGCTTGCCTCGCCATCGGCATGAACTTTCATCAGCAACCTTTTGACAGACATCACCCAAATCTGCACGTAGTTCAGAAAAACTTGACTTAATAAACAAGAAACATTTGCTCATTTCGTCCTTAATCTCTGCAACACTATCTTCCACGCTAATGGTAGGTTTGCCCTTAACCAAACGGATCATCCGACCATATGAGAGGGGAAACCCTTTCTCAACCATTCTATTCCCAAAATCATAGATGTCTTTGCCGTCTTAGATAAGAGAAGTACCGCTTTGGTAGAAAGCATAAGACTGACATGCATTTTTGAAATACAACACAACCTTAAGGATATTATCAATGAACTTCTTAAACCTAGTAATTTCTTCTTGGGAGATGCTAGGGTCAACAGTAGATGACTTCTTGTCATTTGGTGGTGGGGTTTTGGTAGAGGATGAGTTGCCTTTGGGTGAAGGGGTTTCAGTAGAGGATGACTTGTCATTGGGTGGAGAATTTTCGGTAGAGGACTTTGAGCCAGGATTGACATTAGGTATTTCAGAGGTTTGGGCATCTGGAATGGGTGGATAATCGGCGTTGGAATTCTGTAACCGATCATTTAAAGTGGAAGAAAAATAGCGATGAGCGGAGAGAAAGAGGGAAGGAGGTGAGCATATGGGTTTTTTCTGGCTTAGGATGAGGATAGGAAGAGGAGGAGGGCGGAGAAGAGAGAAGTGGTGAAGGGATGGTCGGAGGGTTGACACTTTAGGGGCGAAACTGATAGCAAAAACGCTTGTTTGTTTGGCACTGAGTTATGAGATACAGTGTAATAGATCCTTGGTCACTGTAGCGTTTAAATAGCAAAAATACTTTGACACTATCCTTAGAAGTCCACTTGCAATTTAGATAAAGCAGCCTGAAAACTTAGTCCACCCGCATTTATGATAAAAATAATCATTCGGCCCAAGATTAAAATCGAAAATTACAAGATAGTAAATAATTTTAAAATTAATATGATTATCAAATAAAATAAAGAAAAAAAATATATATATAATTGCTTTTAGAATGTAAACTAAATAACTCTTTAACTATAAATCAAATAGAGACCAAAGAATTAACTAGGTTAAACTAATATTAACCTACTAAATTTTAACGATGGTTAAAGAGACCAATGAATTAACTTATCAAAAATCAAATGTTGTTGAGATAAAGACTTTTAATTTGCTATCCTAATTAATTCATGGTCTCTTTAACCATCGTTAAAATTTAATAGGTAAATATTAGTTTAACCTAGTTAATTCTTTGGTCTCTATTTGATCTATAGTTAAAGAGTTATTTAGTTTACATTCTAAATGCAATTATATATATATATATATATATATATATATATATATATATATATATATATATATATATATATATATATATATATATGTATATATACATATATATATATGTATATATATGTATATATGTATATATATGTATATATACATATATACGTATATATATGTATATATATATATATACGTATATATACATATATATATATATATATACATATATATATATATAGATTTATTTATTTTTATTTGATAATTATATTGATTTTAAAATTATTTACTATCTTGTAATTTTCGATTTTAATCTTGGGCCGAATGATTAATTTTATCATAAATGCTGGTGGGATAAGTTTTTAGGCTGCTTTATCTAAATTGCAAGTGGGCTTCTAGGGATAGAGTCCAAGTATTTTTGCTATTTAAACGCTACAATGACCAAGGATCTATTACACTGTAGCTCATAACTTGTGTCAAACAAACAATGGCGTTTTTGTTATTAGTCCACCCTAAAGTGTCAACCCTCCGACCATCCCCTCACCACTTCTCCTCCGCCCTCCTCCTCTTCCTATCCTCAGCCTAAGGTAGAAAAAACCCATTTGATCACCTCCTTCCCTCTTTCTCTCAGCTCATCGCTATTTTTCATCCACTTCAAATGATCTGTCACAGAATCCCAACGCCGATGATCCACCCATTCCATATGCCCAAACCTCTGAAATACCTAATGTCAATCCTGGCTCAAAGTCCTCTACCGAAAATCCTCCACCCAATGACAAGTCATCCTCTATCGAAACCCCTTCACCCAAAGACAACTTATCCTCTACCAAAACCCCATCACCAAATGACAACAAGTCATCTACTGCTGTCCCTAGCATTTCCCAAGAAGAAATTACTAGGTTTAAGAAGTTCATTGATAATATCCCTAAGGTTGTGCTGTATTTCAAAAATGTATGTCAGTCTTATGCTTTCTACCAAAGCGGTACTTCTCTTATCCAAGACGGCATAGACATCTATGATTTTGGGAACAGAATGGTTGAGGAAGGGTTTCCTTTCATATGATCATATGGTCCGTTTGGTTAAGGGCAAACCTACCCTTAGCGTGAAAGATGGTGTTGCAGAGAATAAGGACGAAATAAGCAAAGGTTTCTTGTCTATTAAGTCGAGTTTTTCTGACCTACGTGCACATTTGGGTGATGTCCATCAAAAGGTTGCAGATGAAAGTTCATGCCGATGGCGAGGCAAGCCTGGCCCTGTGCACAATTTCGGTTCCCCATCTTTCAGGAACGGGAGGCAATGTGAAGTCAAGCCGAATGGGAATGGGAATAAGAATGACAGTGGTTGTGGTCCGGATAGTGATAACGTGCCTGAACTTCCCTTCTTCGGGAGTGATAACTGGTGGTGATTTTCTAGAGTGGTTTTGTTTGAAAGTTGAAGTGTTGGGTTTAACATTATTTTTTATTTTATTTTTCTGTTTTCTGTTATTTATTTCCCTTTGAAAGGAGGTTTTACGGTTGGTGTAAGACCATGATTAGTGGTGAACCAAAATTGGTTCATCCTTTGTAATTTGATGAACCAATTTTGGTTCGTGCCAATTAGTGGTGGCTAAATATTCGTTCATGGCCATGAACGAAAATTTTCGTTCATTTCATGAACGAATTCGTGAACGAAAATTGATCCGAGCTATATGTGTATTTTGTAATTTTGACATTTTTGAAATTATATTATTGAAATAAAAATATTTAAAATGTTTATAATTTCTTTTGAAAATGGGTAGAAGATTAGAGGAGAGAGAATGTAAAAGTTAAAAATATTTAATAGGAGAGAGAATGAGTGGGAGAAATAGTAAGTTAATGATTGGTTTTTTTGTAAATATGTTAACTTTATAAGGGTATAATGAATGGTTTTTTTGTAAATATATTAAATCATAAGGGTATAAATAGATTCAAAACTTTCCATTTATGAAAGGGAACTTTGAAGTGGGACGGACCAAAAGAAAAAGTAGGAACCTTGAAGTGGGACGGAGGGAGTACATAATTGTTATTTCTAATCTAAAAATCGTTAAGTTTGAGAATCCGTCGTATCTGATATTACAGCTATCTGATATTACAGTTTCCGGATATTGATTTCGTCGTCATGCTTTTCCATTATGAAGGGATTAAATTTGCACAGGTAAATGTTCAACGAAAGTATATACTGACAAAGAAATATATCACTTTCCCGTTACATCCCTACCTAAATTAATGAGCTTACAACCTTTTACCATCACAAGAGATAGTTAAAATAAGATTATACAAGGAAAATATTAGACTAAACATTTATTATGCATTCTTAAACCAAGAGCTTTTGTCTAGTGGCTAAAAAATATGAGACGGAGGGAGTACCAATTAATCATTGGTCTGCGTGGATTCTGGCTATCTAAAAATCATTATGCTCACAATGATTGGCACACAGCACTAAGAAAGAGGGATAGTCCGTTGACATTGGCATACAGCACATTCTTATAAAAAAGATGCAAGATGTTACAAAGGAAAACTCTAGTAGTAGAAGAAAATGCAGAACTGGAAACAATATTTGAAAGAATAACCTTTTTTGGGGACATCCCAAAAAGGAATAAGGGACTCTTATTTTAGGACGGAGGGAATAAAAAGCATTCTACTTGTGGAATAGTACAATGTCATTATCGCAAAAGAAGAATATTATAGAAATATCAATTCAAATCATCATGACAAACAAAACATTCTACTCCATGAAAAAGCTAAAAGTAAAACAATAAGAGGACTGGCAGAAACTACTTGGATGATAAGAAACATACAGTATTTTAAGACGCCTCAGGCGCCCAATCTGAGGTGGAATTGGTCCGGTCAATTTGTTGTTGTGCAAATCCCTGCCACAGACAAAATGAGGAAATAATCAGAAACTATGGAGAAAGACAATGACCTGTAACACTACTAAACAAGAACAGTCACTCATCATATGTCGTTCCTAATCTGGAAAAAATCATGTCTTTACACATGCACGACATATAGACAATGTTCATAGACAGAGTATATACACCAACCCGCATTCTGCAAAATCAATCATCTATAAAGATAAAAGTCAATTTTCTTAACAACTAGCGTCTTTACTAAATCTCTCTCGTATAATACAAAGCCCCATTCACCAAAACTGGAGTAAAGGGAAACTAACTTGGAACCAATAACAGAAAATTACGATAATAGGCCAAAGAGACTTACAGCCTGGTCAGATCCAACAGATTAGTCACAGCAGTAGGAAAAGGCCCAACAATTGACACCGCATAAACTTCCCTGCAAATTAAACAATTGACCTCAATAAACCTATGCATAATCTGAGTAAAACAATTAGCAGCTCCAGAATGGAAATGCACATCAAACCCATGCCGAAATACCACTTACAGCTCAGTAACAACTCTGAAATCGCCCTGCGTGCTGCAGGTAACACCGGACCAGGGCGGTAAATTACCATCTCCACACGGATCATCTCCAACCCAAGCACAGACAACCCTCTACCCAAGAGATGCTTTAATTTCACTAAGAGCTTTTACTGTAACAAAATTCAACCAATTCAAAAAACATATCATTTCACCAAGTTCAGATCACACATTCTATCCTATAATAACAACAATTAAAGACGAAATCATTCCGTAAAACAGAATCAAAGGGCTCGATTTCATCCCGAAAACCGTGAGATCCAAGTGCAATTGAAGTCGAATACATCAAGAAATTGTGAGATCAAGGTGTGTGAAATTACCGTCTCTTTTAAGGGTTTTGCAATGGACGCTGACAAGGAAAGGGATTAGAAGAAGGATGAGTGAAAATGCGGGCGATGGAAGAAGACGCGCCATTTCTGGCGAAGACTACTGCCTGACAGTGCCTGTAAGGTGTTCGATGAAATGCCTTTGAAGAGATTTAGATTTTCGTAGTGTGGAGTTAGATCGGTGTAGTGTTTTAAAATGGCAAGATCTGTGTGGATTTACAGAGACACTTGTGTGCATGTTTGTGTGTGTGAGATGGCCCCAGTTTTCAGTATATACGACGCGGAAGGTTGGCAGAGGCAGGCTCTCGTCGGTGGTGGATTTTCCACCTTTTTGTTCATTTTAATTGCATTTTATAATTTCTTTTGATTTTTAGTGACAATTGACTTGGGCATTCACTTTTGTGCACCCTCCGCTTTTCATCTTTTTTTTTTTTTTGGATCGGAAAATAAAATATATATTGATCAAAAAGATATATACATCAAAGCCTGGGCATACCCAGGGAGACATGGAGTTGGCAACCACAAATCAGCTACGCACCACAACTTTACAAAAAGTCAAGCCCACCTTCATAAACCTTTTCTCTGTCTGAAGGTGATGGAGAAAAATTCCTCTAGTAATAAAATCCGAGCAAGTGGACTCACTACCGTTGTAGCAATATGCACGAGCAGGGGTCGAACCACAGAGACTCGTTGGTTTTAACAAGTAAATTTAATTAATGCTTCAAGTAACAAAATGGGGTTTTTGATTTTGATTTATTAACTAAAAATATTAAAGCAAGAAATTAACTATTTAATTCAAGAGAATAAGAAAGCAATAAACTAGGATTTAATCAGATCAAAGGAATTCACGGATTGGATTTCATATTCATCTTCATTCTATGCTAGATTTATCATGATAAAATTAACAATCTTGTTCAAAGATTCGTTCACTTAATTTAAGGGTTGGGACGTTCGATGTGCGGATTGCAACCCTCTTATTTCTCTCCTATTGTAGATTCCGCTAGGTCAAAACAATAATCAAGAAATTCATTAAGAACAATGAGAACATATGAATCTAGATTCTCTTGTATTCCGCTAGGTCAACAATCAAATCCAATTGATGAAATAGTGGCCTAAATTATGAACAATCCACGCTAGTGCAACGATTCTAAACCTAACAATTAAAGGTTAAAATAGAATTAAAACCTAAAATTGAATTTAGATATCTCATCAAACATGAACAAGAAAGTTTTGAAAAATTATACTAACATAGAAATCCAATGAATATTACATCCAATCCATGAAAAGAGAATTTAGCTACTCATATTCATGATGACAATCACAAAGTATGAATAACAATACATCAAACCTGGAAAAATAGTGAAAACCTTAAAAATCCGAAATCCTTCAATCCTTCAATCCTTCAAAACCTAGGCAAGAAAATAAAATCAAAAGTCTTCCCATAATAATAATAAAGGGAGTTTATATACTCCTCAATGCAGTCCTTAATCAACTAGGAAAGGGAATTCACAAGATTCATCAAAATCTGCTCCAAAATTCGGAATGACGTCACAAAACGCGTACTGGCACGAGTCGTGCTAATTAGCATGAGTCGTGCCCTTCAGTCCCAGTCGTGCTCACGAGTCGTGACAGACCCCTCCATTCGTTCTGAGTAGCTTTACTTGAAAACGCCTTGACTTTCACTCGTGAGAACGAGTCGTGCCTATGGTGCCCACTCGTTCTGAGTAGTTGCTTGGAATTGGCTTGACTCCATTCGTTCCCAAGTCGTGCTATTTGCTTCCTCAGTCATGCTCCACTCGTGCCAATAGCAGAATTGCCCCATTTTGACTCAGCTTTGACCTGGCCTTCGTGGACTATCAAAACGCTCAAAAATACATTAAATTTCCAAGGATTCGAACAGAAAATAGGTTTAGGAACATATCTTTTAGATGGGTAAAACCACATCCATCAAATACCCCCAAACTTACCTTTTCTCGTCCCCGAGTAAAACAAAACTAAACAAAAGAGAAAACTATTCTAACAAATAAAAACGATAAACACAAAATATTTTTGATATGTTCTCAATATATACAAGGTTGCCGGCCAAGCAAGTCTCAGATTCTCACGTAAATGTGCTACCCAAGTGCCAATAAGAAAATACAATTACAATTACATTAATGCATCTAACCCACAATTTTCCACCTCAGCCTGAGTGATGAATGAAATATGGGAGATCATGATCACTAAGATAAGATTGTTTATGGGATCACTAACACATGCTCTAAATCACAGATTACAATACAATTACATACACAAGGATACTCATATGCATGATTACGCACTTGTCGGCGATTACTCCATATTGAACAAAAATATGGCTCAAAGTTAAGTCCACAACAAATGGGGGCTAGGCTCAGCGGGTGCAAATGAAGGAATAGACATACAAACACAAGAATGTGAAATTAAAAACCTTCCAGTGCAATTCTCCTTCCCGAATTTTAACTTTTCCGCTCACCTTTGTTTCCCCGATGCTTGACCCCCCAAACTAGAACTTTGTTCATACTTTATTTATACACTTGGGGTTGAGAGCATTCCCTCACTCTATATAGGTCACTAATCAAATATACTTCACAACATTAGGGGCAAACCTTTTTTTTTTTTTTTTTTTTTTTTTTTTGCACTTGAACAATTTTTATATATACAAATATATATATATATATATATATATATATATATTTTTCTTCTTGCCCCCTTTTATACAATACAAGTCATGCTTCCAACTTTTGACCTTCCTCACTCATTCCGTAGTTTCCCTATGTAACCCCCAAATTGATCGTTTCTAATTCCACATTCTTGTAAAGGTGGGATAACCTATTCTAGGTGTCAAGGGTTAGGGGTTAGGCATCAAATGAAGGCGAATGGAGGTCTAGATGTTCCATTCTTTCTAAACAGGCTCAAAAAGGGATCAAGTGACAATTCATATATGAATAGTGACGAGAAAGTCAAAGGCTTACAAGAGGGTTGCCAAAGAAAAATAAGCCATAAATACCAAGTAATCTATTGATTTGTTATTGACAAGCATGCAATCATGTTCTAGGACCCCCGAGAATGTCAAAGTGAACCCATAAAGGACACCTAAATTAATAACCATGATCAAGAAATAAGATGGAAGTGAATGGTGGTGCAATTGTGTTTTACATGTATTAATGCAATTCTAATTAACACATTCAAATTGGCACAAGCTAGCAAAACTCAATCAAAATCCCTCAAATCATCACGGACGTTGTGAACTTCCAAACATATAATGAGAACAAAATTTTTAAAAAAATTTTCTATTTTTTTGGAGGGTGACACTATATACACTCCCCTATAAACCCACAAACTCGGAGAGATATCTACCCCCAAACTCAAAACATGCTATGTCCTCATAGCAAAGAGAACAAAAACATGCCTCGGGTTTAAAGGACAATATGACACACAAAGCAAATAACTAATGCAATAAAATTGTACCTACTTGGGTTGCCTCCCAATTAGCGCATTTGTTTAAGGTCGTTAGCCCGACCTTTGCTCCCAACTAAATGGGATTTGATGTGACCACATTCATTTTGGCTTTAGCTTTCCTTCCTTTGGCCCACTTCGCAACTTCTCGGGCACAAATGCCCACCACCTTCCACAAAAATTCTCCCTTTGCTACAAACTCGGGTGGAACCCAAGGCATTTTTCTCACCTTTTTCTTGCTTTTCTTCTTTTTCTTCAATTTCTTTTTCTTGGGAGTCTCTCCCCCAAACTCATTTGGTGCCTTATTCTTATCACAATCAAGCACCTCCTTTTCCTTCACAACATTGCAAGCATCTGAACATGCATCTTGACGACGAAGCATCGAAATATCGAGAGAGCAACACTCTTCCATTTTATCACATGAAACAATATTGGTAGACTTAAGCGGAAAGAACGATTTTAACAGAGACACCGACCCTTTTGGGGTCGGTCTAGTGATACGGGCCATCACAAGAACCAAGATTGTCGGCCTTATTTTTCATGGCACACAGTGGGAACCCGCACTATCCCTAGAATTCTCACCGTCATTTGACAAAGCTTCACAATTATCAACATATGAACACACCTCTCTATCATCACTCGGATGTTTCATGGCATCAAACACAGAAATTTCAATTTTCTCACCCGCCGGCTGTCATAGACGGTTTGCCATTCCTCACATTAATAATGGTGTTGGTCGTCGCCGTGAAGGGTCTCCCAAGTAATATGGGTGAATCCCGGCGACTTCCTTCACCTCGTGGCATTTCAAGCACCACAAAATCAACGAGGCACAATGATTGAATTTACTTGAACTAAAACATCCTCCACAATGCCCACAGGTCTTTTAATGGACCGATCCAGAGTTGTAGGGCCATTGTGGTGGGTTTTAATTCGGGTAAACCCAACTCCTCATACACATAATAAGGCAACAAATTAATGCTGGCCCCAAGATCCAACATAGCTTGTACCCTCTTTGACTCCCCGTAGTAATAGAAATCAGAAAACTTAGGGGTCTTTCAATTTGGGTGGAAGACTATGTTGTACGGCTTCGCTAGCATTTTCACTCATCACTACTCTCTCATTTGTCCCATTACCTATGTTTCTTGGAATTTAATTCTTTGAAAAATTTGGAATAAGCGGGAATATTTTTAATCACATTGAGTAAAGGGATATTGATGTTCACCTTAGAAAACATGTTCATCAATTCCGACATCTGCTTATCCAATTTATGTTTTAAAAACCTTCCGGGAAAGCGGTACGGGAGGTACATATGGCATGGGGGCGGAGCTTCAACTTTAGAATTTTCCCCCATGTCACTTGTACTCTTATCACAACCGACATCATTATTATCCACATTAGCATTCGATCTACAACGGGAGGGGAGAAGAAGATGAAGGAGAGATTACCTCACTACCTACTGTTTGCCATTTCGAAGAGTGATAATGGCATTTGCTTGATGTGGTTGGCTCGGAAAAGTCCCAGACTTATGGCCTTGTAGGGCGGTTGCTAATTGCCCGATTTGAGTCTCCAATTTCTGAATTGCGGCTTCATGGTTCTTGGAAGCTTGTTGATTTTCCGCCCTCGATTGATTATTTTCGGCTTGCAATTTCTCCATGGCCACTTCCCACGGTTCCCTTTTACGCTTTCATCTTGTCCGGTGGAGGTTGAGGATGGAGAGGCTTATTTTGTTCTTGATTGCCTCCCCATGAAAAATTTGGGTGTTGCCTCCACCCGGGTTGTATGTGTTTGAATACGGATTATTGTTTTGAGGGAACCGGCGCAAATCCTTGCATTGCATGTGCACATTCGGGGTTAAACGGCAAACCACTTTGACACACATTAGTAGCATGAGTGTTAGGACCACAATTAGCACAAAAATCATTTACAAGATGAAGCGGTAGAAGGCATAGTAGAAGAAGAAGCATTTTGCATAGCTAACTTATCAAATCTTTGGTTCAATAATGCAAAGCTGCTTGGCCATTTCTTTGTTTAGCCCTACCTCATTCACTCCCTTGTTGCCCCCTAGATCCCTTTTGTTGAGAGTTAGCACTCAACATCTCAAACGATTCTTGGCATTCTTTGGGCAGTCTTACTTCCCAAACTACCTCTGTTTGCATTATCTACCATTGATTGGTATTCGGGGATAAAGCCCCATAGAAAGTTTGATGCAACATAGAAGCGGGGAAGTTATGGTGGGGGCCTTGAATTTGCAACATTTTAAACCTATCCCATGCATCGTGGAAGGCTTCCCCCGCTTCCTGAAAGCAAATCCCATAATTTTCACCCTAAAATTTGTCAATGCATCATAAGGGTAAAACTTAGTGAGAAAAACATCATGTAAAGCATCCCAAGTAGTGATGCTCTTGGAAGGAAGTAACAATAGCCAAGTTTTGGCTTTGTCTTTTAATGCATAAGGGAAACACTTCGGTCTCAAGTGCTCAGGTAACACCCTCTTTTGTAGGGAACCCACTCAAGGTAGACATAAATTCTCTCAAAAACGCTAACGCATCCTCACCTAGAGCAAGACCATAAAAATTAGGAATCATGTTAAAATATTGGCCTTTGATTTCATAAGCTAGTCTGCATCGGGCAACACTATGCACGACACCGATGTGTCGACTCTTGGCCTAGCAAATGTATTCGTGACTTGGTCCGCCATCACAAAATTAAATTCTTCTTCTTCCTCGGTGGAAGAAGTTTCCAACTCACTTAATTCTTCTTACGTCCGGTGACGAAGTATCGGATTCAGTTTCACTCACTTGAGTAGAGGGAATGCCTCTCTCAATCTGTCTATATCGTCGTTGAAAGGAACCAAATTAGGATCCAATGACCGGCGACCAAACATGCACCGATTAAATAAACTTGTTAAAAATCACAACAAGTCCCAGCAACGGCGCCAAAAACTTGATGGAGAAAAATTCCTCTAGTAATAAAATCCGAGCAAGTGGACTACACTACCGTTGTAGCAATATGCACGAGCGGGTCGAACCACGAGACTCGTTGGTTTTAACAAGTAAATTTAATTAATGCTTCAAGTAACAAATTGGGGTTTTTGATTTTGATTTATTAACTAAAAATATTAAAGCAAGAAATTAACTATTTAATTCAAGAGAATAAGAAAGCAATAAACTAGGATTTAATCAGATCAAAGGAATTCACGGATTGGATTTCATATTCATCTTCATTCTATGCTAGATTTATCATGATAAAATTAACAATCTTGTTCAAAGATTCGTTTACTTAATTTAAGGGTTGGGACGTTCGATGTGCGGATTGCAACCCTCTTATTTCTCTCCTATTGTAGATTCCGCTAGGTCAAAACAATAATCAAGAAATTCATTAAGAACAATGAGAACATATGAATCTAGATTCTCTTGTATTCCGCTAGGTCAACAATCAAATCCAATTGATGAAATAGTGGCCTAAATTATGAACAATCCACGCTAGTGCAACGATTCTAAACCTAACAATTAAAGGTTAAAATAGAATTAAAACCTAAAATTGAATTTAGATATCTCATCAAACATGAACAAGAAAGTTTTGAAAAATTATACTAACATAGAAATCCAATGAATATTACATCCAATCCATGAAAAGAGAATTTAGCTACTCATATTCATGATGACAATCACAAAGTATGAATAACAATACATCAAACCTGGAAAAATAGTGAAAACCTTAAAAATCCGAAATCCTTCAATCCTCCAAAACCTAGGCAAGAAAATAAGATCCCTACTATTCCAATAATAATAATAAAGGGAGTTTATATACTCCTCAATGCAGTCCTTAATCAACTAGGAAAGGGAATTCACAAGATTCATCAAAATCTGCTCCAAAATCCGGAATGACGTCACAAAACGCGTACTGGCACGAGTCGTGCTAATTAGCACGAGTCGTGCCCTTCAGTCCCAGTCGTGCTCACGAGTCGTGACAGACCCCTCCATTCGTTCTGAGTAGCTTTACTTGAAAACGCCTTGACTTTCACTCGTGAGAACGAGTCGTGCCTATGGTGCCTACTCGTTCTGAATAGTTGCTTGGAATTGGCTTGACTCCATTCGTTCCCAAGTCGTGCTATTTGCTTCCTCAGTCGTGCTCCACTCGTGCCAACAGCAGAATTGCCCCATTTTGACTCAGCTTTGACCTGGCCTTCGTGGACTATCAAAACACTCAAAAATACATTAAATTTCCAAGGATTCGAACAGAAAATAGGTTTAGGAACATATCTTTTAGATGGGTAAAACCACATCCATCAGAAGGGTTTGTGAACTGAAAAACAAACCAGCCACTAGCATGCTTGTAGTATCGATATTCTACTTTCCAGTCCTTGCAAAGCTTATTCAAAGCATCAAAGCCGGAAACGATCCAGCAAAAAAACCAATAAGACTGTTGCCCCAAACTTTTTTAACATCAATCAATTTGCTGGAATTAAGCACATAACGGTTACTTGGTTACTTTTCGACTTAACTTTTTTAAGTTGGAAACCAGCATGAAAATTACTACTATTAGCAACCTTTTCGGCCCAAGTTGGAGCTGGGGCAGAAATTTATCATTGCTGGAATTAGTATCCTGAGAGCCAAGGGTACAAGAGACACTAGGGGAACCAATTTCATAAACAGTAGCATTATCTAAAGGTTTTACAGCAGCTTTATCTAGTGGATTTTTTGCTGATTTATCCACTGGATTTTCAGATTCTGCAGAAACAGTATGGCAGGCCTTATTCCCATCACTTTCTGCAGAAAAGTGCTCAGGAATCTGTCCTGATTATGCAGTCAAAGAACTGCTGGATTTTGGGGTCTTTTTTCTTTTTAGCCATTGAGTAATAACAAACTCAAAAGTTCAGCACCATGGAAGAACAAGAGAGCTCGAAATTACAGCAACAAGGGGCAAAAAAGGAGGCAAATAAACACAGATTGAGCAGGAATTTAATGCTAAGCAACTCAAAGATCAATAATATGATGAAGGCAGCAACAATGATCTTGAAAATGCAGCAGAAAACTCGAAAATGCAGCAACCCACCAGAAATTCCTAAAGCAAAATCAAATATGCAGAACCAAATAGAGCCACAGATTTGAAGGATTAAGCCCAGAAAAGTAGAAAACTAACCTGGATTAAACCTTAAAAACAGGTCTGAATGGATCTAACTGAGATCGAAATAACTTTGCTCCAAGAAAAACTCACAAGCAGCTCAACAATGGTAGAAAACGGAAGGAGAACAAGATCTCCACGAAAAGTCAAGGCAGGAAAAACTAAAAACTGGACTGAAATGCAGGAATCTTCAATCTAACTTGTAAATCTCTAGGCACCATGGAGGTTAAAGATCTGCGATGGAGGGATTTCAAATTCCCTTAACCTAGAGAGAGAAAATCATTTTTTCAATCCGTGAAGCCCTTCCTTTAAGCCTTAATTATGCTATAGCATAGGGGTGTAGTACGCACCCAAGCAATCTGAGAGCACCAAGTTTGCAGAGTGCCTACGCACTCCGCTTTTCATCTCTCCTCTTGTGTTATTGTAAATTGCTGGATTTTGAATCGCTTCAGCTGACTTATGCCATATGGATAGTTACACCCCACCGGATAGTGACCTCGACATGCCTTTATACTGGACTAATGAGATGCTTCGAGCTTGTTGAGGCCACAAATTTTTGAAAGCGATCTCGACCATAAAAAAAAAACAGACGAGCTGACATGGTCAAATACGAATCGTAAGGTAAAGCGTTGGAGCAAAATAATGTTGTAGCAAAACCCATATCCATACTTGCTGCTTGCTACGTTATGGTTTACATTACAAAGGGTATGAAAGCGAAATTTTAATCGTAAGTCTTGCGAGCTCGTCAAAATACGATTTTGGTATTGGTTGGAATTTGTCCAAAATTTGAGCGTGTTAGATAAACTTCATCCACTAGTTTTGGATACCAACATCATTCATATACTTTTAGGTAATTATGCGATTAAGTCAATTGGACTCAATGTATTTGTGTTCATACTTTTAGGTAATCATGCGATTAAGTCAATTGGACCCAATGTATTTATAATTTTTTCGGTAATTTTCATTATAGAAAATAGACTTGAAAAGTAATCTATAATCTATAACATATTATAACATATTACTAATTCAATCACCGGCTAACATCATCGAGGACACATGGCTTACCCACATTAAAAAATTTCCCTCCAAAATTATATGCTTACATCATCAATTTATAATTACTTAATTAATTAATTAATTAATTTAATTATTTCAATTTATAAATATTTAATTAGTTTAATTGATTGTTACAACATTTACCAAGACTGCAAGGAAGATCAAAGGCCTCAAAGTTTGTTTTGTATTTTCCAAGCATGAATACTGAAAAGACCAGCAGAAAAAAGGGCTTCTTAGTATACTATGAATACCAGTAAATAAAAGAAATAATGAAACATTAAATAATTAAATAAATAAAATAAATGACAAACCATGATAAGTCTGTGGGAATTGCAATGGTTCAGCAGGGGGCAAATTTATGGACTGGTATCGGGATACGAATAGTCCAGCTCTAGAAGAGTCTCTATTTCTCTCTTTTCTTTCTTTCTCTGTATACATGATTTTAAGGTTTAAAATTGTGGTTGGATGTTAGATTTATTGCTTCAATTGGTTTGAGTAGAACTAATTTGCTGAAGTGAAGTAAGTTTTCTTTTCAACTCATGTTATTCCCTTCTGCATTCATACCAACCCACAGCTCTTTCTCTCTTTTCTTTCTCTGTATACATGATTTTAAGGCTTAAAATTTTCTCCAAGACTCCCTTCTGCATTCATACCAATGTAGTTTACAAAGAAGTGTTTCAAAATTTGTAACTGGCATGCATGGTTAGACATATGATTTTGTTTAACAATATATCATTCAGTTTCTTCATAAATTTTTCTCTATCAAACTGCTAATACATTTTCACATTATTAGCTATTTGCTAATATTGTAACATTTTATTCAACCAACTACTTTATTCTATAAGGCTACATTTTCGGAAGCCACATTGATCGAGACAAAGATGAGGAGCTGAAAGGAACTAAAATAGGTAAATACTACGCTAAACACGTAAATACGAGCACCTTAACTAAAATATTGTAACATTTTTATTCATCCAACTACTTTATTCTATAAGGCTACATTTTCGGAAGCCACATTGATCGAGACAAAGATGAGGAGCTAAACTATATAAGTTGTACACCTTAACTACGAGCAAAAAGCACCCTTTGCTCTAGAATTGGTATTGTTGGCATGACCTTACTTAGTCAGAAATAAAAATATTCAGCTCGAATTCAAATGCTACACTCTTAATACAATGATCTAAGACCTAATGCTTTAGTAACCCCAAGAAATGGTAAAAGGACAATGAAAAAGTTGAAAAATACAAAGATTCACAACTGGAGAGGCTAAAATTGATATTACTCACTATTATAAGCTCTTAGATGACAAGCTCAGGATGTTTCTGGTTCATCTACAGAAATGGATGACAAAGTTCAAAAGATTTTGAAGCTACTCAAAGAAGAAGACGAAGATGATAAAGATGCTCTTATTGGGTTAATCGAAGATTTTCACAAACATTACCAATCAGTTTATGACCGCTATGATCACTTAACCGGATAGCTGAGGGAAAAAGTTCATGGGAAGAAAGGAAAGGACGGGTTTTCTTCTTCCTCTAGCTCAGATTCAGATTCAGATCATTCTTCGAAGAAAAAGGGCAGCAAAAATGGAAAATTGCAAACTGAGTTTCATAAGGTGGCAGATGGCATCAAAGAAGAGCTTCAAAGCTTAAACTTTGTATTCCTATGATTATATTTAAGTCTTGGCATAAATGATTTAGCACTAAAATTAAGAAATTGACCTTAGAGCTTTTTGAGAGAAATGAAATGCAATCACCAAAAGCATTGCCAACTTTGATATTTTTGTCATGTCAACAACAATTTCCACCAATAAAAGAACACACAATTCAACACACTAAGCCCAACAAAAGAAACCCAAATCTTTTCACTTGAATTTGGCCAATCAGACTTTTGAACCCTTGTACTATTATGAAGCTGCGATTTTAACCATCGTTGTTTTTTTTTGGCAATTTTAACCACCCTTCTAATATTACACAGTCATAATAACCTTATTCCCAAACTCCGTTAAAAAAATCTAACTTTCGTTAAATAATTTAACGAAACATAACAAGATTATAACCTAGATGATGACTTGGTTATAATTTTAACACATTCCTTATGAACAGTAAAAATAGTAGAGTACAAGTTAGAAAAATGTTTTAGGAAATATTTTAATTCCTTAATCAATATAAATAATCTCAAAAAAAAAAGAAGCAAAATATGTATAAAAATCTTCACAGAGAAAAATGGTGAAGAAAAACCAAAATATTTACACTGTAAAGAACAGGGAAACGAAATGACTAACATTAACCCTCAAAATGTGGCGTTTATTCGGCGAAAACTGGTTGAAATCGATACAATCCATAAGTTGTTTATCCGAAGCATCAATAAAATGCAGATCAGGGTGGTTCCAGTTAATCCCTCGCCTGGGCTTAACCACCTCTGTTTCTCGGCCATATTCTTCTCGAACTTTCCCCAAAAACTGACGAACAGTCATCAGTAAAGCAGGGTCACAAAGCATAATCCCTAAGCTTACTCCGTTCGGTAGCAAAATTCTGAACTCATGTATCCTTGAAACAACGACGTCGCGTTCGAGTTTAACGAGTAGCTGTTTCTTCTGCCGGTCGGCGTCGAAATCACCGCCGGACTCCATCGGCCGTTTTTGTGGTCTTCTCGGAGACATTATATCATCCATGTGAAAATTGTTTGGGGTGGAGGAAATTTGGACGGAGAGGGTTTATACTTTATGTTAACCGGGCCGGAAGGAGGAAGACGAAACGATTACGTGGAAGCAGGGTCTCATTTTGAGGGTTAATGTTAGTCATCATCTAGGTTATAATTTTGTTATGTTTCATTAAATTATTTAACGAAAGTTAGATTTTTTTAACGGAGTTTGGGAATAAGGTTAATATGACTGCGTAATATTAGAAGGATGGTTAAAATTGCCAAAAAAAAACAACGATGGTTAAAACCGCAGCTTCATAATAGTACAAGGGTTTAAAAGTCTGATTGGCCCTTGAATTTCGACTATCTCTGTTCCAGCACATCAACGTAAGTTTAATACCTAACAATATCAGTACTTGAACACCTCACCCATAACTAACCTTGAAAAATACAAGACATTTTGCTACAACAATAATACACCATATTTTAATAATAATTTCGAAAAAGATTTCCCTAACCTAATTTCCATTTCTACTTCAAAAAACAGCATCCCAAAATGACAAGCCCCCAAATTTTTCACTCCAATCAAAACCAGAGCAATGAAAATAACAACCAACAATTATATATCAACATAAGTAAAAATGAAATGAACAGTTACCAGAACAAGTAAGTGTAGAGACACTACCTCCCTCCATTCGGTGACAAAATCCTGACCGTTAATTCTTCTCACCCCCAATTTCAGCCGTCAATTCCTGCTCTTTCATAACCTTAGGGCTCCAACTTCAAACCTTTTCGCCAACAAGAAAACAAGGTCCGACCAAATTCACCAAACCAATACAACAAATCTCCTGGAAATCGAGAAAATTTCTCCGGCGAATTAACGGATAGAAGCCGACGGTGACTCAAGCAGTGCGGTAATTTTAGGGGAGTGTGTGAACTATGTGAGAGAGAAAGTTTAAGCTGAAACATACTGTATTAGTCATTCATGGTAATTATTTTGGGATGGATCAAATTTTAAAAAAAAAATATTACTCCCTCCGTCCCACCAAGAGTGTCACCCTTTTAGGGGTGACACGTAAATTAAGAAAAAAAGAAAAAAAAAATATTATGAGTGTAATTTGAAAATAGGAGAGAGAATTAGTGAAGAAAATAGTGAATTTAAAAAGTGTTGTGAGTGTAGAGAAGAGAGAATTAGTGGAGGGAATAGTGGATGGGATAATAGAATATTAATAAAATATTTCCTTTTTAGGAAAGGTAACATTTCAAACGGGACGTCATTTTGGATAAAAAGTGACACTTGGAGTGGGACGGAGGGAGTATTCATTATTTTGAGACAAAGATAATACTCCCTCTCCGTCCCTAAATGTTTGTCCCATTTGACTTTTCAAACATTTTAATTTAGTGATTTTGAAGCTTTAATTTTGGTTATTTTTACGAACGCTTTGAAAATTATTGATAATATACATCGCCGTTATGTAATACTCCGTATCTAAATGTTACAAGTTTTGAAAATTTAGTGATTTTGAAGCTTTAATTTTGAAAATGAGACTAACTTTTTGGGACAAAGGAAAAAAAGAAATGGGACAAACATTTAGGGACGAAGGGAGTATCAAATTTACTTTTTCATGGTATTAGTATATCAAATTTACTTTTTCATAGTTTAATTATGTAATTATTTCATCATAGATCAAGAAAATTATGTACTCAATAATAATTAATGTATTTAATAAAAATAATTACTTTCTTATTATTTAACATAAATTGATTAAAAAAGAAATTAAAAAACCGTGCATCGCACGGGTGTTAAACTAGTTATAGAAAATATTTTGAACCCAAATGCATCTTTTAAAAGAAAAATGGTGAAAGTATCAACGAATTTACTCTAACTCCCAAGTCATTGACATAAAGGTGAACACTAAGGCTCCGTTTGTTTCGACGTAAAACGTTTTTCAGAAAATATTTTTCGTAAAATAACTCGTTTTACAGTGTTTGGTTGTTTTTCGAAAAACGTTTTCCCCATTTTTCGGTGTTTGGTTATTTTTCGGAAAATGTTTTCCCCATTATTCGGTGTTTGATTGTTTTTCGAAAAATGGAGAAAACTTTTTCCGGAAAATATTTTATGCAATTTCTAAGTAAAATAACTTATGAATTTTTTCTAAGTAAAACATTTTTCGAAAAATGATCCCCTTCATGTACAACTCATATTTCACAAGATATAACATTCTGCTTCCTCATTCTATTCTCTTCCATTTTTGCTTTATTCACGAAATGATTAACACATTATATATATATACTAGTAAAAGTCCGTATCCGAGGACACGTTTTTTTTTTAATTAAGCCCGTGTCCGAGGATACGTTTTTTTTTTTTTAATTAAAAAAAAAATTAAAGGGCAAAATGGAAAAGGGACAACTTAGTGAGGGCAAAATGGGAAATTTGGCACTTGACGTTCATCATCAGAAGACCCCGTTCCCATTTATACTATATATGTATATATATATATATATACATATATATTTATATACTGTAGCACCCCGTTCCCATTTATACTATATATACTCCCTCCGTCCCGGAACAATCTTCACACTTTCCCTTTTGGGCGTCCCAAAACTTACTTCACACATTTAAAACTTACCTAAAATGGAAAGGAATCTTTACTATTCCCTCCACTCATTCTCTCTCCTACATTATTTTAATACTCCCAACCCCATTATAATTTACTATTCTCTCCACTCATTCTCTCTCCTATTTTATTTTCACACTCACAACACTTTCAATATAATAATCCCTCCTTAAAACCAAAGGTCTGAAACAGTGTTTGTGAATTATGTTAGGGATCGGAGGGAGTATATATATATATATGTATATATATATGTATATATATATGTATATATACATGTATATATACATGTATATATACATATATATATACATATATATATATATACATATACATATATATGTACATATATATATATATATATATATGTATGTATATATATATATATATGTATATATATATATATATATTTATATAGTATAAATGGCAAAGGGGATGAACAGTTTTATGAATAGTTTCAAATGCCAAATTTCCCATTTTGCCCTCACTAAGTTGTCTCTTTCCCATTTTACCCTTAAAAAAAATTAAAATTAAAAAAAAAAAAACACGTGCCCGAGGACACGGGCTTTTACTAGTACTATTATATTTGCTGCCAGAGAGCGAAATTTGTTGCAATTCGAACCCCCCACTTGTGATTTCCTGTCAATTATCTATAGTAAAAATGGCAAAGGGGATGAACAGTTCTATGAACAGTTCCAAATGCCAAATTTCTCATTTTGCCCTCACTAAGTTGTCTCTTTCCCATTTTGCCCTTTAAAAAAAATTAAATTAAAAAAAAAACACGTGTCCTCGGACACGGGCTTTTACTAGTATATATATAATTTAAGAAGATGGTTCAATAAACCAAAAAAAAAATTAATCATTTTAAATTTATTTTTAACAACTCCCCACCTCACTCCCCACCCCCGTTGGGTAAAAAAAAAATTAATCATTTTAAATTTATTTTTAAAAACTTTCCACCCTATATCTTTCAAATTGTGTTTTTATCGAAAAATATTTCATTAAACACATGAAAATATTTTTCGAAAAACATTTTCCTTACCAAACAGCCAAAAACATGCTTATCTCATTTTCCAGAAAACATCTTCATTTTTCGGAAAACAACTTACAGGAAATCATTTTTCGGAAAACATTTTACGTTGAAACAAACGGAGCCTAAAATACTCTTTCCTTTCGTTTAAATTTATTTTTAACAACTCTCCACCCTATCACTTTCAAATTGTGTTTTTATCAAAAAATGTTTTCATTAAATACATGAAAATATTTTTCGAAAAACATTTTCCTTACCAAACAGCCCAAAACATGTTTATCTCATTTTTCGAAAAACATCTTCATTTTTCGAAAAACATTTTATAGGAAATCATTTTTCGGAAAATATTTTACGTTGAAACAAACGGAGCCTAAAATACTCTTTCCTTCGGTCCCACTTAAAGATACTCACTTATTTATAATTTTGATTGATTTTTAGAAAAAAATTAGAAAACAAATTTATCCAAATATAATCTAAAATTTGTTAATATTAAATTATTAGAAATAGTATTAATAATTATTTTTACAAAAATTAAAATTTTAAAATATTATTAAGATAAATAATTAAGATAAATTATTAGTCAAGTTCAATCAAAATTATTATTAAAAAATAATTTTTCGGATGGAAGGGATGAGTATGTCACAGATTTTGTCACCACTCACAATCACTACTAATATTTGGGAATTTTACCCATTAATTTAAATGACACATAAATTTTTATTTTATATTATACTGCATTCTATATGCAGTATTTAAAATTTATGATACATGATCCTCAATATTGCATCCTGCCACCACCACTGCCTCCCGCAGCTACCGCCCACCACCGGAATCCGGTCACCGGTCGCCGAAAACCCGTCGAAATCAGATCCCCGAAACGCGCCGGAATCAGATCGTCGGTCGCCGGACGTCGGCGCCACCTGTCATTATCATTGTTTTATTATATGAGTATGCAGTATTATTCATTATTTTGTATGCATTATTATTACAAAATAATAAAACATGATAATACAGTATGGAAAGAAACTTATAGGGTATTATGAATTTTTTTTACAACTTATGGAGCATTCTCCCCTAAAATTTGGATGGTTTGGAATTTGTATGGTTATCCCATATTTAAGTTTTTAACCATTAAAATTTTTAATGTTTTTTTTCTTTCAAAAAAAATATTAAAAAATAAAAACTAATGGTTAAAAAATTAATAAAATAATATACTACCTATGTTAAAATGAAAATGAAGGTCTGAAAAAAATTCAAATTCGCTATTGATCAATAGAAAATTTGAATTTTTCTCGAACATTCATTTTGAGGCGAACGTATTAGTTTAATACAAAAAAAAAAAAGTTTTACTGTTGAATCACTTATCACACATTTAAAGTAAACTAGCCTTATACTCAATATATAAAGAACATGTGTCACTTCTCTTATAGCCAATTGGTTTTGATATGGAATTTTAGATTTTATCATGATATCAGAGCCACCGATTTGGTGGTCTGATTGCTCAATTCGATTCCACAACAAATTCTCAAATAAGGGCCATACATCGTTATCTGGCCTTTAATGTCTTTTCATGACACAAGTAGTGCAACAAAAACATGTTATTGATGGCAGACAACCATCGAAGGTCGAAGAAAAGAACAAAATTATCAGGGGTTCTAACTGATGTCGCAACACCAGACCGAGCATTTGCCAGAGCTGAAGATATAGTATATCAAGTGATAGTTATGATTTTTTTTATTTAATTTTGTTAATTTTTTTTTACCTTTCTAAATTTTGATTAATTTTTGATATGTGTATAATATACGATGTAGATGTTCCAAGTTGAGGGAGGGTGTAGAGATATGGAAGAGATACGGTAGTATCTCTATGATAATGGTAGTATTGTGATTTAGTCAATTTAAGAGAGAGTTGCCTAATTTAGGATTCTTTCCTAAGTTGACCAATCCTATTAGAAAAATGAGATGTTAAATCTCTATTAAAAGTAGAATTCATATGTTTTGTTTATAAATATGAATCCTCTAGCATTTGTAAATTTTGAAATTGAATAACAAAGAAATATTATGCGTTGACTATATATAGATCCTAGGCTACTTCTCTTATATATAGTCAATTAGTTTTGAGATGAGAATTTCGACTTTATCATGATATCAGAGCTGGCTCTCTACATGTGCGAGCTCAAAAGAGACCTACGATGTTCTACTCTAGACGTATGAGTCCAAAAGAGGCCCACGCTGTTATACTCTATACGTGCGAGCCAAAAAGAGAACCGTGATGTTCTAACCCCATGTCACCCAATTATATGTCCATGTGTAAACCCAAAAATTCGGCTACACGTGAGGGGGCATATTGGAGCAATTATTTCATATCGGGATTTAACTAGTCAAGCATTAACTATAAACATATCTTGGATTACTTTTCTCATAGCCAATTGGTTTTGAGATGAAGCCTCAAAATTTATCATGGTATCACATCAAGCTCTTTACACGTACGACCCCAACAGCTTACGATATTCTAGCTCTGCGTCATCCAAACCAAAGAGTACATGTTATAAACCCAAATATTGGCTAAGCGTGAGGGGATGTGTTGAAACACTTATCCCTCATTGATAATAAACTAGCATTGTACTTGATATATAAAGATATGGTTTATTTCTCTTATAGTTAATTGATTTTGAGTTGAAAATTCAAACTTTATCATTTATAGTTCTGAATTTCCCCTATTTGTCTGGGGTTACACTAATACTTAATGATATGATGAACCAAAATCAATGAGAGAGACTTATAAGAAGAAGAAAAATATTAATGAAACACTTGCCTTGAACTCTTCGTACTTTTCCTAAACATTGCACATAGACAGTAAATTTCATTATTGAAATATAGAATGATCCAAAATGCATTTTTACAAGGAAAACTATTAAAACCCCATTTGTCCCATATTAATTAGGAGAAATAATTGATGCTATATATAAGGTTGAATATCCTCACCCCTTAACAAGGCATTTTAAGGAAATGATGATCCAATTCTAATATGGTATCAGATCGCATACCCAAGTTGATGATAGAGTTGTTTGCCCATATTGGGTTTAATCCAATGGTTATTCTGGCGTATTAACGGTCACATTTAGAGTTGATGGTTATGCACGTCTACACATGAACGTCTACACATGAGGGGGCGTGTTATAACCCCATTTGTCCCATATCAGCTAGGAGAAAATAATTGATCTTAAATATAAGTTTGGATAAACTCACCCATTAACAAGGCCTTTTAAATGGATAATGACCCAATTATAATAAAAACTCTCATATTTGCCGGGAGTACAGGTTTGTCGGTTATTCAAACATTATCTGACTTATAAAAATTAAGGAGTTGAATTTTTCTATATTATTTTGTGTGCTACATTATATATTATAATAGATGCAATAATTTAATATGATTCGATGACTTTATTAGGATATCTGCCAAATAATTTTGAGTCGTATCATGATATCAACTCTAATAATTAGGTGTCATTGAATCTTTAGGCACTATTCAAGTACCTATAAAAGGGTCAGCTATATTAGAATCATTATGTACAAAGTATGATAAACAAAGTAGTACAGAAAATCTGATAATATTTTTCAAAATTTGAAATTATAGTTCATGATATCCTTTGTGGAGTTACAAGCTGCTATTTTGTGGGATGATATTCTGCTCTCTTCAACTTTATTTCTTATTAACTATTTTTTCGTATGAACTTAATACTATTGATGTTATCACCGGATCTAGCACGTGCAAAGGCGTTAAGCGATGTTGTTGAGAGCATCCACAGTGGTGAACGAAAAATTCATTCACCGCGTGAATGAAACTGGCTGTGAACGAAATTTCGCTCATGCCATTCTGTAGTGGTGAATGAATTTTTCGTTCACATATATATTTTTAATAGAAATTTGATATTATAAAATTAATAATATACATTAATAAATATTATTTTTTATTAACATCATTAACAATAAATATAATTAATTTTTTTTTATTATTTTACTTAATTGCACAATTTTAAAAATTTAAACACTCATAAATAAACGTTAAATTACAATAATTTAAAACATTACACTCATGAAAATTAAAATACAACACACAAACGAACGAACAGAAAGTAACGCTCATAAATAAAATGATGCATATGATCTCAAGGACTGTTCTTTGCATAAATATGCTCAATTAGGCCTGCTTTGAGAGCCAAGTGTGTAGCTTTGCTTTGAACTTTTCGCTTGCACGCCATGTATTCTTCGATGCTATTCCCAACGTGTGAATTTTCTCTTGCATACGTGAATATATCGTCTTGTGCAATTCGGGTGAACTTATTTTTTTATTTTATTTTTTTGATTTGTCGGTCCAAAATTCACTCGCATCATCATAGTTTCTATATCGATCACGTTCATCTTCAACTATCATATTATGCAATATGATGCAAGTTGTCATTATTTCACCAAGCATGATCAGGATTTGTTCCGAAATTATGAGAACTATTCCCGTAATTACTCATAATAAAAAAAAGAAAATCTTGATTTTTTTGCTGATTATAGAGAAAGGAAGTATGGAAGAAGAGATGTACATAATCTAGCAATCTTGAGCTCTATTTATAGGGGGGAAATGAAGGTTTTTGAAATTTTGACCTAAACGACGTCATTTGACGCAAGAGAAAATTTAAATATATAAAAAAATTAAAATTTTATGAAATATATACAATAATAAAATATTAGAATCATTTTTAATATTAAAATATATAAATTATGTCAAATATTATAAAATTAGACTCTATTTATAGTAGGGGTGTAAGTGGTTCGGTTCAAACCGCGGTTTGAGACCGAACCGAACCAAACCATGCGATTTGGTTTGATTTTCAAGTATGAATGCTTCGGTTCGGTCTCATATATTGACAAACCACATGGTTCGATTTGGTTTGTGGTCTGACCCTCCCAAACCAAACCGAACCGAACCAAACCAAACCGCGGTTTGAGACCGCGAGACCGAACCACCAAACCGAACCGCGAGATCAAAGCGCCAAACCGAATCACATTACATAAACTAATCATAACCCTTGTTATGTATCTTATTTAATATTTTTGTATCTTTATTAAAATTTACATAAACTAATCATAACCCCTGTTTTCTATTTTATTTAATATTAATTTCATCATTTGTTATCTTCATCACGACACATAAATAACCAAGTTCTCTCTACGATTGCCATTTTAAAGTGTTTTTCTTCCTTCGACCTCTCACTTCCTCTAGTCTCTTAAACACTCGCATTTTTCGCTCTTCCTCAATGATCACGGAAAATTTAAACAATATGAAAATGAGTTGCGGTCTGAATCGTGGTTTGAACCGTAGTCTAAATAATGGTCTGAACCACGATCTGGATCGCGGTCTGAACCGCATAATTGAACCGCGGTTTGAACCAAACCGAACCAAACCATAGCGGTTTGGTTTGGTTCGATTTGAATTTTTTCATTATTCGGTTCGGTTTGAAATTTTTTCAAACCGATGACTAGTGGTTCGGTCTGTAAATTCCCCCAAACCGAACCATTTACACCCCTAATTTATAGAAAAAAAGAAATTATTAACATTTTTAATATTTTATTTCAATAATATAATTTCAAAAATGTCAAAATTACAAAATACACATATAACTCGGATCAATTTTCGTTCACGAATTCGTTCATGAAATAAACGAAAATTTTCGTTCATGACCATGAACGAATATTTAGCCACCACTAATTGACATGAACCAAAACTGGTTCATCAAATTACAAAGATGAACCAATTTTGGTTCATCACTAATCATGGTCTAAGGAGCTTCGAAGTGCCGGTCTATTTAGTACTATTATTTACTTTTATTATTAGGTTTTTCGGTCTTTGCACGAGATTATATTTCTTATTGCTATTATTACTCTTTCTGTTATGACATTTTAATTTTCATTTAAACATACTTTTAAAAGAATTACCTCTCAGAATATTTAGTACTATAATACAAAATTATTCTTTTGACTCACTTGTAGATTTATAATTTTGCAAGCTAGTAGTAAAGGAGTACGTAAAGATAGGAAAAAAAATATTTTTAGAAAACCGAGGTATCTATTAGATTAGAGGGGTAGAAAGAATCTTACCAACTTAAAACTGGTACTTATATTTATTATTATTGAATAACCTAGCATAAAAAAGGTATTTATATTTCTAGATAAGAAAATAATTTATAGGAATAACTAGATTTTTATTAAATTATGATTAAAATACATTTAAATTGACCATAATATTAAAAGTGAGACTATCTTTTTGAACGGAAGTATTGAATGTTTGAGATAATTGCAATATAAACATTGTACAAATTTATATTTTGCAATTTAAATCTTGTACAAATTTTAATTACGCAAAAAAATATAAAATATTTTGTTACAATTTAGACCTTTCTATTGTAGTCGCTAAGAAATACGTTATAAAAATGCATGAGTATTCAATTAGTAGTTCATTGGTTAGTTGTTAAGAAATTTTGTCAGATTCAAAACATTTAGTTTTGTTACTATAAAATGAATAGTGAATAAAACATGGAGATAATATATTATTTCTTTGTTATTCAATTTTAAAGTTTACAAATGCTTGAGGACTCATATTTATACAAACATATAAATTCTAATCTATATATATATAAAAACAAAATAGTTTCTAAATGAAGAAAGACACAATTTTCCCTCTAAAATGTTACTAAAAATAGAATTTTAAATATAAGTATTTCATTATGGTACATTGAATAAAAAATTAAAAGTAATAATGATAAGGAAAGAAAAAGTTGCTTTAAAAGCCTTACCCTTTGGGATTCCATGCTATGTAAACTTTATTTGATTAAAAAACGTACTATACCCAGAATAGAATATAAGAATCACAATCACTTAGTTCCACTATTAAAGAAGTTTTCATTCAGATTTTATTTGATGTTCTTTTTTCAGCAAATGTAAATTAAAAGTTTTATTGATTACGTAATCCATTTGGGCCAAATGAGTAGAAAACTAAGCATAAAAATATTCTTATCATAAATCTCAACAATTCCTAAAAAAAAAAAAATAGAATGACACATAAATAAATAAAAAATATTTATTTGGATATTCATGTAATTTGTTACGTGTTTCACTATTTAAAAATAACTGAAATTTGATGTAATAATGACATTTTAAGGAAAATTTTTGAGATTCCTATTTTAAGATAACTGAAATTTAATGTAATGATGACTTTTTAAGGATGTCAAAACCTTGCTATAATGACTTTATAAAAAAATTCGTGCCTATTTATTCAATTAGTCTCACATGTTATACTTAAAACAATTATTTACTAACTATTTTATACCTCATTTTGTCCCACTATTTACATTTAATAAAAATATTTCTCTCCTTATAAAAAAAATCAAAATATATTGGACGATACAATGAATAGCTGACATAATAATAGAGTCTGCTAATTATGTTAACTAATAGATTAATTTGTTGTTGTTTTTTATTTTTACTATTACGACTTCAAATTAAAATGAATGTTTTTTAAGATAAAAATAAAAAAAATATTTATTTTGGGGCAAGATAAATTTGTTTTAGTTTTTATATAATCACACACACACACACACACACACACACACACACACACACACACACACACACACACACACACACATATATATATATATATATATATATATATATATATATATATATATATATATATATATATATATATATATATATATATATATATATATATATATATATATATATATTAAATATGCTGTAAATTTAAAATGAAATGTTTTTTTTTAATGAGAATATATAAATAAAATTGTATCATCGTGCAACGCACGGGTGCAATACTAGTTTCACTAAAGATGTAATATATCTTATTATTCTATGTCAAAATCTTACAAAAAACGCATTTTTTCTTAAGCTTAGAAAAAACGTGTTTTGTTTCCCCCGCTAGTGTCAGTGTGTTAGTGTAACAAAGTGACATTGTAAAAAAGTGTCAGTGTTAGTATAACAAAGTGTCAGTGTAAAAAAGTGTAGTACATGTATATTAAGTGCCAATGTAAAAAGTGTCAGTGTTAGTGTAATAAAGTGTCAGTGTAAAAAAGTGCCAGTGCATGTATATTAAGAGTCAGTGTAAAAAAGTGTCAGTATTAGCGTAACAAAGTGTCAGTGTAAAAAAATGTCAGTGCATGTATTATTAAGTGCCAGTGTAGAAATTATTTTTTCTTAAATTTAGAAAAAAACGCATTTTTTACGAGACCAACTCTTATTCTATAATAATAGGATTGGTCAGCTTAAAAAATAATTCTAACTTAGGCAAGTTGATCGAATTACAATGCTACCATATCATGGATATATTACCGTCCATATTTTCTATCATCTATAGTATAAATGGCACCATGGATGTGAACAGTTGAATGAATAGTATCAAATGAGGTTTTTTCCATTTTGCCCTTACTAAGTTGTCCCTTTTCCATTTTGCCCTTTGAAAAAAAAAATTAAAAAAAAGAAGATATTTAATGACATTTTTCTATAGAATAAATTATATTTTAGGATAAACAATTTTTGAAAATTGACATTTATGTAAGGATGTAAGAAGTCTCATCATATAGAATTTGATTTTTCCTAAAATAATTCCATTTTAAAAATACAAATCCTAAAATAACTTACATTTGAAACTATTTTTTAAAATGACCCACTTTTTAGAACTCGTTACACGGTATAGCGAGTTCAACATGTTACCGTTGAAACTCGCTACACCATATAGCGAGTTTAATTAAATTAGGGTTAATTTCATTGACGTTTAATTTGTAATTAGAAGCAACCTAAATCGCTACACCGTGTAGCGATTTCACTCGGTCATTAAACTCGCTACACGATGTAGCGAGTTCTAAAAAACAAGACAAACACCCATAGACTAGCAGCAAGAGCGGCTTAAAGAGCTATGCCTTCAACAACAACAACAAAGGAGGAAGGAGCATTATTTACAACTACGCTATCGATTGACTTCTCCTCAACTGGCTCGCTCACATCGGTCACAACTTCCTTGACCAGTTCTACAGCAGAATTTGTTACAAACAACCCCATTTCCATTCTAGGTTTCTGTTTCTTCTTCTGATCATCATAACTTGAGCTAGGGGAACTTGAGATTTTCTTTGCTTCATCTTAATCAATTTATTCATTTTCTTATTTAACATTTCTAGGTTCATCAACCTCATCATCATTAAATAAAGCATCAATTTTATTATCATCGATCGAAGGACCGGTTACATTAGTTCTCTCAGTTGCTTTTGCAGCTTCCTTGGCCAACTCCTTATCAATTCTTGCCTAAACAACTTTGCCCAAAATCATATATGTCTCATCATATAGAATTTACCATATTTATCATATTTATTAACATAGTTTTCGCTAATACTTTTAAAAATAGAACAGAAAAATCACAAATTAAGGAAAAAAGAAAAAGAAAAAAGAAGTGTAAAAACCAAAACGTCAATAAAAAAGTCCTTTCTCCTTTCTCCTTTCTCCTTTCTCCTTTCTCCCCACACACACACAACTCCTACCATCAGTCGCCGCTACAACTATTCCACTTTATTACTCAAATTATTTTGCTTTCAATTGCATGGCCAAAATCTATATATATATTAAAGTTGGTGAAGAGGGTTATGGTTTCGCCACATGGACAAGTTTAGACAAACTCTTGATTTTGGAGAAGCCACGTCATCACTATCCCAAAATTTATATGACTTTTGGTATTCTTCTTATTAGCTAATACTATTAGTTAATAATAATAATAATTATATAGGTTAACTATTACAATTAATAGTATTAGTTAACTATAATAGTTACTTTATAAGTTAACTATTACTATTAATTGTATTAGTTAACTATAATAGTTACTATATATGTTAACTATTATTATTAATTGTATTAGTTAACTATAATAGTTACTATATATGTTAACTATTACTATTAATAGTATTAGTTAACTATAATAGTTACTATATATGTTAACTATTACTATTAATTGTATTAGTTAACTATAATAGTTACTATATATGTTAACTATTACTATTAATTGTATTAGTTAACTATAACAGTTACTATATAAGCGAACTATTACTATTAATAGTATTAGTTAACTATAATAGTTACTATATATGCTAACTATTATTATAAACAATATTAATTTACTATATAGGTTAAGTAATAATATTACAGTTACAATATACTCCCTCCGTCCCACTACAGTTGACACCTCAAGGGTGGGCACGGGAACTAAGAAGAAACAATAAAGTAAAGAAAATGTGTAATAGAAAATGAAGAGAGAGAATGAGTGAAGAAATAAGAGTTGGCTGAATAAATTGAGTGGTGGAAAATGAAGAGAGAGAATTAGTGGGGTCCATTAATATAAAAATATAAAAACTTGGTTATTTTTGGCCAAGCTGTCAGTGACGGCCCAAAATGGAAAGAAGTGTCAATCAGTAATGGATTCGAGGGGAGTATGTTAACTATTACTATTACTATTAATAATATTAGTTAATCATAATAGTTACTATATATATATATATATATATCAAAGTAGGTCGTTAATAATGCCAATGAGCATTTAGCTTAAAGAGTACTTTTCTCGGGAAGGTTAAGGGTTGAAACCCCCTACATTGTATTTAAAATGTTGTAATTTGAAAAGAAATAGGTCGTTAGTTTTTTCATTCACTTTGTTAACGTCCATAAAAAATATTGCATACTGACATAAATTATGACATAAAAAATAAATGACATAAAGTATGAACATCAAAAATAAAATAGCAAAAATTGCTACATTGTTAGTCACAATGCAATTCCTATTAAACTTATGTGCAACAAAGTTATTAAAATTGAACACAATTTTTCTAACTTTATAAATGTTAATGTTTTGATTCATTTATAATATACTTATATTATAAAAAATAAATCATGATATTAGCAAATTAGCTTCTCGTGCGGAGCACGGATTACCTACTAGTTAACTAAATAACTAGATGAAAACCTTCACACAAAATGAAATTGATCATGTTTTTTATATATTGACTTACATTTTATTCTTTTCTTTAATTAATGTTGCATTTAACTTTTGCATTAATTATACAATTCTGAAATTGCACTAAAACAATTTACCTATTTGAAACTACAATATTTATTTTGGGACGAAGCAAAAAATAAAGTGCAAAATTTATTAAGGGACATGATGATGATCTTAAAGAGGGACAAAGTTATTTTCAATTAGTGAAAGACGGCAAAAAGTAGTTTTTGATAAGGTAAAATTTTTAATAATTTGCACTATAACCCCAACTTCTTATAATAGTTAAACTAATAAAACAAAAAAATTAAAATTGAAAAGGGGCTATTGTTCCCCATTCTTAAACTATATCTCCGCCAATGATTTGGGGCTCAAATGATTTGGGGCTCAAAACCAACGATTGCTAAGAACATTTGCAATGGAGAGCAAGAATTTTGCTCATCATGTGAGCAAATATCGTTTGATCAACACTAAAAATTAATGATATCAATTAGTTGTATTAAAATTAGTTTTCTTTTAGTCCACATTACAAAAATATTGCTTACTTTTATTGTGTCGTCGTATTGCATATTTTTGTAAATCACACACTTATTCAAATATGATTATAATCATTTTTATATTATAATACATTATTATTAAAATAATACTTTCTTCGTCACGAAAGATTTGTCTCTCTTTGATTTTTATAGTTAAATCAATCGAATTTTGAACCTAATTTTATGAAAATTTAGATATTTATATGCTAGTCTAAAAGTTGTTACTGATAGCATTTCTAATGATGAAACAATTTTTTTTATAATTGCATAGAAATATCTAGATTTTAATAATATTACTATCAAAATTCGATTAAATTAATTCAAAATGTCAAAGTAAAACAAAATTTTCGAGATCAGGTGAGTATTAGGTTACGAGGTCCTTTTACGAAAGGGCAAAAACTTGGCGACGGGTTGTCCCACCCGCCCGACCAGTTCCCCTGCCCAAGCCTTAATTCGTCCGCCCAACATCCACCACGTGTCTCTTTTTAAAAAAAAAAAACATCCAACAACTTTAAAATGAAATGAATTGAGGTTTTGAAGTCGATTTTTTTTCGAAAACACCAATATGTTCGTTTCGACGAGACGAATCAAAGTAGTAGAATCATGATACAGTTTTAAATTCTTTTTGAAAAAATTATATTTTGTAACAAACAAAAAAGTTGAGATGTTCGTCGACTGAAATATAACACTTTATATGAAAAAATGTTACATATTGAATTTTGAAATGTAACAATTTTTATTATAAAATGTAACTGTAATTTTGAAAAAGTTTTAAATAGTTTGATTATTTTTTTTAGAGAAAGTAACAAATGAAATGTAACAGACTATATATGTATGAGTATAATTTGTTTTACAAATGAATGTAACAATTTTTGTAGAATAAATATAACTTTTTTTTTTTAAAAAAAACAAGAATTTTCTACAAATGAATATTACAAATTTTATTATAAAATATAAAAACAGTTTTGCAGAAAATTTAAAATAGTTTGATTATTAGTTTTTATAAAAAATAACAATTGAAATGTAAAAATTATATACATGAAGTATAATTTGTTATACATATTAGAGGTGGCCGGTTCGGTTAACCGGCGGTTTATGGTTACCGAACCGGCGATTTCAACCTTGGAAATATTCAACCGAAATTGAACCGTTTAACCGCCTAAACCTATTACGGTTTTTCGATTTACTGGCTATACCGGTTTTTCGGTTAATCGTTATATTTTATTATTTTATTTTATTTCAAATTAGGTTTTTAAATAAATTTTTAACAGAATTAAAAACAGTTACGAAAAAAGTTAATTTTCTAACAATTTTTGAATAAAAAAGTTAACTCTTTAACATTTTTTTGAAAAAACAGTTAACTTTTTAACAGTTTCTGTTAAGTTCTATACAATATATTAACTTCTTTTTTTCAATTTTTCTTTGGATAAAGAAGATTATTTTAGATGTTGGTTAGTCCTGAATTTTTTTGCAAAAAGTTATATAAAAAAATTATGAATTTTGAAAGAAATAAAACTTAACTTTTTTAAAAGAAACGAAAGTATATAAAAGAAAAAAAGGGAAGGTACCCTTAAATTTTATTAATTAAAATAAAATTACAAAGAGGGGGACAATGAACCTTACCCTTTTATAATTATAAATAAGAGGGAACATTTAGGAGTCTTTACCTCAACCTAACTATTACAATTAAATAAAAATAAACCTAATCTAAAGTCTAAACTAATCTAATTAAAATAAAAATTAATCTAAAACATCATTCATTCATTCATCAATCATCACTACTTTTCTTGGAATCCTCGACATCGTATTAATATTTTGGATCAGATAATAAATGATCATCTTCATAAGGCAAGTCTTGTTGTCTTTTTTCCGTTCTAACCCAATCGCCAAGTAAGAGTTGGTGTTCCAAGTTTTCACTAGTTAGTTGGGAACGTCTTTCATCCAAAACATTTCCTCCAACGCTAAATGCCGATTCAACAGCCACCGTTGAAGCGGGAGAGGCTAAGACTTCTTTTGCAACGATTGAAAGTATAGGGTAAATTTCTTTCCTTCTTGACCACCATTGTAAAACATCAAATTCATTTGAATTTGGGTCTTGATTTAATTCAAAGTTGGTAGTGAAATATGTTTCTAACTCCACGGGAATGTTTGATGATGATGAAGATGAACCTCGAGAAAGACCACGCTTTTTACTATACAAATTTGCAAAAATAAACTATATGAATCCCCACTAGAAGAACTTCGTTGAGAAATAGAGGAAGCATCTTCATGTTGTTGACGTTGAGAAGGGTTTCCATGTAAGACATTATACTCGTTAAAAAGGTTCACCAAATAATTTTTTGTATTTTGAACAATGATTGACGAAAGTTCATTATCACCGTCGCCATCGGGATATAATTTCAAATAATAATAAGTTACAATGCACTCTAAATCATCTAATTTAACTCGGTGATCTAATATCTTTACAACCAAAAAGAGAGACGAAATAGTGTCAAAATATTTAAGCCACTTTTCTTTCATGGAAACAATGCATTCTTTTAAAATATGGCATTGTCTTAAATTGCTAAAACTTGTAACGATTGCAACACAATGCTCAAGCACCAAAACGAAAGTTGGATAATAAACTCCCGAAAAAGTCAAAGTAGCGGTATTGAAAATCTTTAACAATTCACATAAATCAGTGCATGCATTCCATTGATAAGCAAGTAGATGTTCATTATAGCCAATTGACATAAAAAAAATTGCATAAGAAGATCTTTATAAGAAAAACCATTGGTTATCATCTTGTAGGTGGAATTTCACCTAGTTGGAACATCGTAAATAAAATATTTATCCGTCATACCTTTACTTCTTAAAAATTTGATCCATTTTTTTGTATTAATTTTTTTAGAAATAAATTGAATACATTGTCTAATTGGCTTAACATAAACCTCTAATGCTTCCAAACCATCTTTAACACATAAATTAATAATATGACATAAACATCTAATATGAAAAAACTTACCACCAAGTGAGGGTTGACAAACGGTAATTAATTCGGGTAAACTAGCCATATTAGCACTTCCGTTGTCAAATGAAATAGTAAACGTAAAATCTAAGGAGAAACGCGTTTCTCCTTACTTGTAAGTGCTCCAATTTGAGTTGGTAGCTTTTTCGTTAGAAAGTTAACGAAAGTTTTAACATTTCTAACATTTCTAACAATCTCTAACCTTTCTAACCAAGCAAGGGTAGGTTAGGGTTTGCTATTTAAAGTTAAACCAAAAAAGGAATCCAAAAAAGCAAAAGAATTAAGAAAATCTCGAAACAGCAAGTTGAAAAACAATTTCTGCTGATATTTTGAAAAATATTCTTCCTGTTCAAAGCCTGGAGCAAAGATTTAATGCACTGTGCACGTTTTACAGGACCTCCGCGCGGACATCTTTGAGTTTTCAGAGGGCCTATAAATTAAACCCTCCTCTCTCGCCTTACAAAAACAACTTACTCACAAAGAACGAAGTTCAAGCGAATATAGAGAGAAAACAAAGGGGAATCCTTAGATTGCCACCATTTTCTCTTGAATCTTTCCCAATCAAATACCAAACACACCAAACCTTGATACTCCTCAAGCCAAACACCAAATCTTGATACTCCTCAAGTCAAATTCCAAGCCTAGGAAGATAGGGTGTCACCATTGGTAAAGCCCTCCTTCTCAAAACCCTAAAATTCTCTTTTGATTTCTTGATCATCTTGTTCTTCTTACTTTGACTTATTTTATGTCTAGTTTAACTTGAGTTTTGACCTAAGATGGTCATCTTGAAGTTCATCTTCATGAATGACCATCTCAAATGGTCCACATTTTAGATCTCTAGTTAATTCTTTCTCTTTGGTTTCATCTTTACAAAAGATCCCCTTTCCCTTTGCAAAGGACATGTTTAAACCCCATAAATTCCCCAAGGATGACTTTAATATGATAACCACTTAACAAAAAGTAGTGGTATCAAGTCTAGGGATGAAAATGGGGTGAACATAGATGCAAACCCCCAAAAATCACATTTCTCCTCAAGAACATCTTGCTGTCCAGTAGCATTGTTCTGAGAACTCAGTCCGTTTTCCTATTTTTTGGACCTAGTAAAACTTGGAATTGGGTGTTGACTACAAAATACTTTTTGTAGCCAACATCCAGAGATTTCCAGACATATTTTTAATTTATTTTTTGCGTGAGTAAAACTCCTCTTTTCAATTTTTCTTTTAGAGGCCAGTTCATCAGCTTCTGGAAATCCAGATTTCAGATCTGAGATTTCCAGAAGGTTTTGACCCCTCAATCATCTTCAAAATGAAAAGTTCTTTTACAGAAACCTTTTTTAAGGTGTTTTGAACATTTTTCATTCCCGGACTTTTCCCAGATTCTGGAGTTTTCAAGCCCTAAAGTCCATTTCAAAGTCAAGGGTCAACTGCCTTTTTCATTCTGGCAGAAATGGTTTTCAACTTCCGAAAATCTTTTGAGTGCCAAATCTCAACCCAAAAATCACCCAAAAAATCATGGGATCAGTTTAAAGCCTTAAAAAGAGCTCTCAATTTTTACTTACCTCAGTTTCAACTTATTTTGGCCAACACACACACACACACACACACACACACACAACAAAGGATTTTGAATGTTTGGAAGACTCGTTTACGAGGCGTTCCGGTGCACACTAACGTCCTTCCCGGCACGTAACGTGACCTCCGAACCCAAATTTCTGATCTCGGGCATTTTTCAAAGTTTTGGCCCTTAAAACAAAAATGGCGTGGCGACTCCGTTTGATTTTCAAAAATCGGATACATCACAAAGTGGCGACTCATTGGGGAATAGAGCTTTTTCTAAAAAAAAATGATATTTGGTATATTGGTGGAAACCATTAAACTTCCCGTTATCGCCTCCTAACACGAGTCGGGGATAAATTGTGGTTTAACAATCCCACGTACCGGTATCATCGTTTTCAAAAAAAAAGAAAAAGCTTTCGAGGGTCAAGCTTCCGTCCCGACATTTGAAAATCCTTTGTTTTGTGTGTGTTGATTTTTGCACATTTTTCGTGTTTGTTTTGGCCGCCTCGGAAAAAGTCAAAATTTTGACTGTCGGAATAATGTCCCTAACTGTTGGAATTTTTGTGATTATGTGCTTATGTGCTCATTAATTTTCAAAAAAAAAAAAATTTCAAAAAAAAAAAGATTTTTCAAAAAAAAGAAAATTTCCAAAAAAAAAATCATGCATCATACTTTTTAAGACACATAAAAAATTTCTATTTTACTCAGAAAAAGAAGATAGACTGCTTGCACACTACGCGCACGTTGACCGTACACTGCACACTACGTCCTTAACCCGGGGAAATCCTTGTCGCGGTCCGTTTGGTCTTATTACGCCTCTCGGACGAGCACAGGACTACCCAAACATCCCATGGAGCCTCGTGTCGACCATGCACTTGTCCGTGACACACTTTGTCCGAGACCCGGTTGGTTTTTAGTCTGGTCTGTGTCATGCCCTGTCCGTGTATAGACCTTTCCTTTCAAGCCTTTGTCGGCATACCGACTCAATATCTTTCGGGCCCCTAATCAGTCAAGTTCCGCGGTTTTCCGCCGCAGACTTTGACCAAGATATTGACCGGCGCCTTGACTTCGGCTCTGACCGGCACAAATTATACACTGACTCCCAGCATTGACACTGAGTCATCAAGGATTAATGACTATTCCATGCCTAATTACGGCTTAACTGACGACAAGTCAAGATCAATCGTGGACGCTTATCAGTCCAAATCATGCCGACTTTTTGTCGAGCCCTCGGACATGATCTTGACTTTCGACGCGCCTTTGTCCGTAATTTACATCGAATGCTCGTTAAGACTCGATTACCCGCCGCACTTCTAGGATCGTTTTCTTTCGGTCGGTGGGACCCGCTTGCCCTATAGGACCTCGCCCGGGGCTGTCCACCCTGGGAGGTCGAAATACAGGTGGAATACGAGGGGCTTATAGACGTAGTGACGGGGCCCACTGATCCAGGAATCAGAGTAGTTCGAAAAAAAAAAGAAGAGCAATCTTTTCCAACCGATTAGGTTAATAAAACGTGTTTTAAGTAAACATGAACAAATAACTGCATGTTGCATGAGCCTAAGAGCCCAAACACCTACCCTCCTTCAATTCCCGCCATCTGAACCCTCGTGTCTTTCCCCTCAGCCTCCGCGTAAAGCTTGGTTTCTGCACCGGTCACCGTTTAATCAGTTGGGAAGAGTCAAGTGCCTCATCGCCTTCGCCGTTTGTTTCAACTCCGGGTTTCGTAATGTCCGCATCACTGGTAACGAGGAGGACAACGTCACTCCGCCTCCCGGACTCCTCGCAGAACAAAGAATGGAATCAGCTTAGCGTAACGTATGAGAATGCGACAGAAGCACAGCTGAATAGCCTTATCAAGGCTATTAAGAGCCATGGTTTGGCCGCCACCTCAATCCCGATGGCACCTTCACTGTGGAAGAAGAGGATGACCCCAATCCCAATCTCGGCCGCCCGATTACTCCAGGATGCCACCACCAACCTCCTTCGGTGCTACCAGTAACACATGTTCCTCGATCTCTGGGTCGACCACCGGATCCATGCACTGGTGGGACGAATCCGCTCACGGCTCCTCGCTGGGGGCAAAGTCAAGCACGGAATGTCCTCTCATGGTTGGGGATACCTCGGAATGCCACAGCAGATTGGAATCCCACCTCGCCGGAACCGATCAATCCAGACCTTCACATCAAACAGCCACAATTTGGAATGCCGCCACAATCTGGTTCTGGGCCACGGTCAGGAGCCCCTCCTCGAATGGTACTGGTTCGCTTGCTCCTCACACGCCTTTCACAAATCCATTCACTCGGACTTCTATGGGTTATCAAGCCTTCATCCCGGTTTCATCCGAATCACCAGACCACGTATCCTCTCGGTTATGCATCCTCGCCACAACCAACCATGCAATTCAACAACCAGGGACAAAGAACCCGCACTTAAGCCTACTTATGGGCCTCACTCCGAAAATCCAAGCCATATGGCTACCTCAGATCCGCCTCCATCTTCTCGCCGATTGGAAGCCAACAAAGCAAGTCGCCGGGTTCTATCCTTTTGCCCCAGCCTCCTACCTACACTCCCTGTGGTAATTTGGGCCAAGGATGTTTTCACCTATGCTCCGGATATGGTATTCTTTCCACCAATGCACCACCAACAGCCTAGTCCTCTTCCTAGCTCAAATATCAGCTCAGAATTCCCGCTCCGCCTTTGGATCCCCAATTGGCTTGGTTTATGGAGCAACACAAGGAAATGAAAGCACAGATTGCCGAATTGACCGCCAAAAGAACACCGCTCTTCGGCCTACGTATCCCGACTCGATTGTCCCCCCGCCTCACAAGTTTGTGATGCCCACTCTGGAATTGTTTGACGGGAGTGCATGCCCTAAAACTCACTTGGACACCTATACTTTGGCAATGAAGGCTAAGGGATGCACAAACCAAATGGCCGATTACTTTAGTCTCTCTTTGAAGTCGTGGGCTTTGAAATGGTTTTTCCGATTGCACTGAAGCTAGGGCTACTTGGGAACAAATTACCAAGATTTCTCACGTATAAGTATAAAGCCAACTTGGAGTGGGAGACAAACAGAGTTGACCCGCAAACAACGATGCAGCGCTTAATGAGAATATTGGGGATTTCTATAAGAGATGGAACTTAAAGCTCAGTGAAATGGCCATTCCTCCTCCCGACGAGGAGCGCTTAGACATCTTTCAGTCATGCTTGAACCCGCATTTGAGAGCTTCCCTCAACCACTTTCCCTACGCCGACTTGCGTGCAATGGTTAATTCCGGGCTAAGTTTGAAAAGGCTTACAATCAGCAGCCGACCGTCGCACTCGCTACGGATATCGGGCTCCTCCCTCCAAAACTACTCTCACTTTCGCTAAAGGCAAAGAGGCGATCGGCTACGCGGGACAGGACTGTAACAATGCCACTTCCTTTGTTCCCAAGAAGCCTGATGCATCCAAATCCCGGCTCCAAGACTTGAGAAACTTTGGGATGCCTTTGAGTGATATCTTCAGAGGTTTGGTGAGAGAAGGTTTGCTCCGGCCTTTGGAAAATTATCAGCCTAGAAACCCCAACGCTCCTTTGGATACCTCCAAGCATTGTGCCTTTCATCAGTACCATGGGCACCTGACGGATGATTGCGTCCCCCTGAAAAAGGCCATCCAAGGGTTGATTGAGCAAGGGAGGTTAGAGATGCCTGAAGGACCCAATACTATCAATAACCCGCTCCCTAACAACATGAGTGTCAACATGATCGAGTTTGGTGGTTCAAGCCTTGTGGGCACAATGGAGTTTGACTCGTCCCTTTGCAAGGTCAATGAACCAGTCATCGCAGGCAATGAAGATGGTTGGATTGAGCAAAAAGTTGCCAAGGAAATCCTGATGGAAAGGTCTGCAATAGCTCCTGCCTCCGGCGTCGAAGAATAGATGCATGGTTCAACAAAGAAAGAGCGGCTAGACCGGGGCTACCTATCTTTAAAATAGTCTTTTGAGTCAACCTTCGTAGGTTCTAGTACTTTTCTTTCACCTAAGTCCTTCCTGGACATTTGTCGTTGTAGTCCATTTTGGACATAGTGGTTAAGTGTCTAATTTTTAATATAAGTCTTTTTTCTTTTTCTTGCTAGACTCGAGACATCATTTGCGCACCCACGTTACACTTAATTGAAATGGTTTTATCCAAAATGATCACTTGTGCTGCTCAACCACTAATTCTTCGAAAATGATTAATATTTAAACTAATCGGAGTGAGAAAATCAATTGATATCCTTCCCAAATTGGGGCTTACCAACTCCCCATCTTGCATCTCATATGCTCACATCCCTTTCATCATCATCATCTCGTTGCTCGATGAATTTGCATGGATTTTTTCTCATATAAAGCTTAAGCAAGCAATGAAGACTTAATCTCGTAGGGATTGCGGTTGAAACCTTTCACCCATAGGAAAGCCATTACCTCACCCTTACTAAACACTACCCTCTCATTTCAAGATCGGCGTGTTTTGAAACCCGGTTTAGCCATCATTTTTGCTCCATACTGAGAGAAAGTCCAAGCGAGTTTGAGAAGTTAGCTTCGAGAATCGGCGATGCGCAAATTATCTCAAGCCATGAAGGAAGGACAAAGATAATCCTCAACTCCTCAGGAAGCTTTCCAAGTCAAAAAAAAAAAACAAAAAAAAAAAAAAAAACAAAAAAAAAAACAAAAAAAACAAAAAAGAAAAAAAAAAAAAGAAGGATTTTAAAATCCTCACAATCTCGGATATAATTCCAAGCTCCTCAGGAAGCCTTCCAAAAAAAAAAAAAGAAGAAGAACTCAAAAGTCCCCGACATCTCAAGAAGCTCTCCAATGATCAAAAGGAGCCCGAATTCTCGCAAGATCGCAAAAGTTGTCGCCGCTTCTGACTTCCTCTTATCATTACCTTAAACCAATCCCAAGCCATCCTCTCAATTTTAGAGGATACTCCCATCACCATTACCCTTGCCCTTGGCCAAGTCAAAATCTGACCTCTCATTCTTGGAGGCAATCAATCTTCCTCGCCATAGATTTTTCAAACACATCCTCGCGAGCCAACCTCTCATCTTTAGAGGTTCAGTCAGTAAAAGGCCTAGCCGACCTCATCATCTCAAGAGGTCATAATCTCCCAAATCACCCGATAGCCGATCGAAGCCCGAAAACCCAACTACAGTCCCTACCGGATAGCAGTTTCATTCTAATATCCTCGATGTCAGGATCAAATTAATGCTTCATTGCTTGCTTAAATTGGAATCTAATCCATTTTGGTTCAAAATTACCAATCAAAGATTGTGCAAATTCAACCCTTCCCTTCATGTGAGCATATTTCATTTCTCCTCACAAACACTTGCCGTGGATGTCCCACTGGGGCTTCGCATCCGTGTCTTTCATGGACACTCTAAGGGGATATGTTATTCAATCCTCCAAATCCTCAAAATCCCCAAAGGTCCTCAGACCCTCGAATTTCAACATCCATTCTCTTTTCATTCGGGATAGGCCCGAACTACGCGACCCGAGCTCTTCATAATGGAGGGAACGTAGGCAACCAGTAAATGGTCCGGTCGAAATCACAAACAAATCTCAAAAAAAACCCGGTCTCATCAAGGATCGTCCCTATACACTTTCCGCCCTTCCAAGCTTGATTTTCGATATCAGTTGGTTTTCTCCTTGTGATTAATCAAAATATTTGTTCATATCAGATTTAGGGATTGAATAACCCGAACATTAACAAAGGGTTTTAAGCAGCCTTTGTGATCATCATGAATAAGACAAGTTTTCAAGTGTCTCGACAAGTCTTCTCTCTCTCCATCATAGGGAAATAGAGCCAAACACTGTCTTTCCGTCTCAGGGCTTCCATACACTTTTCCACACCTTGTGATGCTTATACTCTCTCAAAAGAGTCAAACCAAAAGCGAGTGTCATACACAAATTCGGAGACATTCCCATCTTTCAAAAGATATGCCCCCGCACGTAAACATTTCTGAGTCTTGTCCAAGAATCGTCGGTTGACTAAGGTCCAGAAAAGACGGGTTCCCCTCCTGTAAGACTACTCTGAATTTCTCTTCATGCGCCGGGCGTTGCGGCTCTCCTGTGTTCTCCCGTAGAGTGCCTCTTCTGCCGGGGCTTATATAGTCATCTTTGGGTCCACGTTGGGTTCTTCACCACGAGATAGACTCGCCAAATCACTTCTTCAAAATCTGGACTTTGCCTACTCAGATCCGGGCTTTGTCAAGATGGTCTTTTGGACCCGAATTTTATCAAGTCGCAAGAAAGAATTTCGCTTTCGTAACTTGGTACACGGCAACTTCCGTAGCATCGGAATTCAAGATCGTGGTTTCTCCCGCATTAGCAATTCCATCAAATCATCCTCCTGACAAGGTTTCGGCCAAGGTCACAGCTCATCCAAATGAAAGAAGCTTCACTCGTATCAACGCTGCCCTAAAGTCTCGCAAGCATCAGCTTCAAATGACCAAGAATGAGAGGGAAAGTTTCAATCAAGACCCGGATCCGAATCCAATCTCATCAAGATTGAGGTCCATGTGATATTTCTGACAAAACCTCACCAACAACCGCTTGTTTAAATCGCGACCAAGGGTTCTCATCCCCTACTTGATCAAAACCTGTTCTGCAGTCTCATACCCACGCATCCCCACTCAAAAATCTCCCAAGGGCCTGCGTAGCATGCACAAAACTTGAGTCAATAGGAATAATCCTAAATCATCGAAGATCATAAATCATAATTTTCCTGCCAGTAAGCTTAGGCTAAGTGCATCTTCGAAAGCAAGTAAATGCATCATCCCATAATCATTTTTGGTTCCACGCACGATCTGTCATCATGAATGCCATATATGCATCTTCCTCTTCACTAACGAATGCGTGAATTCAAACGTGAAATCAAATCCCCTTTTTCGGCAAGGATGATCTTCACCAAAGACGACCTCCAATGAATGAAGACGCCCTCCAACATCTACAGCTTGACAAAGACAAGCTCCGGCTCTGCAACTTGCTAAAGACGACCTCCAATGTCCACAAATGGATGAAAACAGGCCAATGAAGACCACCTCCAATGTCTACAATTCGGTCGTAGACGCCAAGTTCTCGAATACAAGCCGGCCAGACGCCGAGTTCTCAAAATGCAAACCAGCCTGTGGACGCCAAGTTCTCAAATGCAAATCAAATGCCATTGGTCAGACGCCAAGTTCTCAAATACACTCGGCCGAGACGCCAAGTTCTCAAACACTCGGCCAGTGGGGACGCCAAGTTCTCAAATGCAAATCAAATGCCGGTCAGAGACGCCAAGTTCTCACATACAAATTGGTCGAGAGATGCCAAGTTCTCCAATACAACCGGTCGTGGACGCCAAGTTCTCAAATACAAATCGGTCGAGAAGCCAAGTTCTCCAAGGCAAGAAGGTCGAGACGCCAAGCTCTCCAATACAATGCGGTCGAGACACCAAGTTCTCAAAAGCAAGAAGTCCCAATGTGAATACAAGCTCAACCACCTCTACAAGGTTGACGATCACCAAAGAAGACGCAGACTCAACCAAACTCCTCCTTCAGGTCAAAATGCTTCCAAAGACAAAGCAAATCGTCGCGAAACCGTCCCACGAACAAAGCAACTTAACAACTCTTCATCAACACGCCCGTAGCCTCACCCTTCCTAAGAACTACAGTCAAGCACAGACAGTCGAAGCATATCTTAGTCAACTACTTTTCTAAAAGAACATTATCATCAGATCATAGGCGACTTCCCCAAAACAAGCCAAAACCTTAGGCTGCTTTCCCCAAAACAGTCCAAACCATAGGGCGACTTCCCAAAAATAGTCGATCATAGGGTGACTTCCCAAAAAATAGTCAAACCATAGGGCGACTTCCCAAAAATAGTCGATCATGTGGCGACTTCCCAAAACAACAGCCAAACCATAGGCGACTTCCCAAAAATAGTCAAACCACAGGCGACTTCCCAAAAATAGTCGATCATAGGGCGACTTCCCAAAATAGTCGATCATAGGCGATTTCCCAAAAACAGTCCAAACCATAGGGCGACTTCCCAAAATAGTCAGATCATGGGTGACTTCCCAAAAATAGTCAAACCATAGGGCGACTTCCCAAAAATAGTCAGATCATAGGCGGCGACTTCCCAAACAGCCAAACCATAGGGCGACTTCCCAAAAATAGTCAAACCACAGGGCGACTTCCCAAAATAGTCGATCATAGGGCGACTTCCCCAAAATAGTCTGCATAGTGGTGACTTCCCCAAAATCCAAACCATAGGGCGACTTCCCAAAAATAGTCGAGATCATAGGCGACTTCCCAAAATAGTCAAACCATAGGGCGACTTCCCCAAAACAGTCAAACCATAGGGCGACTTCCCCAAAACAAGCCAAACCATAGGGCGACTTCCCAAAACAGTCAAACCATAGGCGACTTCCCAAAAATAGTCAAACCACAGGCGACTTCCCAAAAATAGTCGATCATAGGGCGACTTCCCAAAAATAGTCGATCATCATAGGGTGACTTCCCAAAACAGTCAAACCATAGGCGACTTCCCAAAAATAGTCAGATCATAGGGTGACTTCAAAAATAGTCAAACCATAGGGCGACTTCCCAAAAATAGTCGATCATAGGTGACTTCCCAAAACAGTCAAACCATAGGGCGACTTCCCAAAAATAGTCGATCATAGGGTGACTTCCCAAAAATAGTCAAACCATAGGGCGACTTCCCAAAAATAGTCGATCATAGGGCGACTTCCCCAAAACAGCCAAACCATAGGGCGACTTCCCAAAATAGTCGATCATAGGTGACTTCCCAAAAATAGTCAAACCATAGGGCGACTTCCCAAAATAGTCAGATCATAGGCGATTTCCCAAAACAAGCCAAACCATAGGGCGACTTCCCAAAAATAGTCAAACCACAGGCGACTTCCCAAAAATAGTCGATCATAGGGCGACTTCCCAAAAATAGTCGATCATAGGGCGACTTCCCAAAAATAGTCAAACCACAGGGCGACTTCCCAAAAATAGTCAGATCATAGGGCGACTTCCCAAAAATAGTCAGATCTAGGACGACTTCCCTAAAATAGTCAATCCTCGGGTGACTCCCAAACTAGATCAATCTACAGGGCGACTTCCCTAAAATAGTCAATCCCTGGGTGACTCCCAAACATCTGATCAATCTCCAGGACGACTTCCCTAAAATAGTCAATCCTCGGGTGACCCCCAGATACAGTCAATCCTTGGTCCATCCACTTGACCGACAGTGATCACCTTTCTTCCCGATGATTCTCGTAAGCCCGAGTCTTCCCCAGCAAGAACACCTTCAAATAGCCTCCATCAGGTAAAAAACCTCAACTTAGGTTCATACTCCTGAACTAAGTTCCCATTTAGGTTCATACTCCTGAACAAAACCTCAACTTAGGTTCATACTCCTGAACTAAGTTCCCATTTAGGTTCATACTCCTGAACCAAATCCCGACTTAGGATCATACTCCTGAACTAAGTCTCCATTTAGGTTCATACTCCTGAACAAAACCTCAACTTAGGTTCATACTCCTGAACTAAGTTCCCATTTAGGTTCATACTCCTGAACCAAATCCCGACTTAGGATCATACTCCTGAACTAAGTCTCCATTTAGGTTCAACAAAACCTCAACTTAGGTTCATACTCCTGAACTAAGTTCCCATTTAGGTTCATACTCCTGAACAAAACCTCAACTTAGGTTCATACTCCTGAACTAAGTTCCCATTTAGGTTCATACTCCTGAACCAAATCCCGACTTAGGATCATACTCCTGAACTAAGTCTCCATTTAGGTTCATACTCCTGAACAAGACCTCAACTTAGGTTCATACTCCTGAACTAAGTTCCCATTTAGGTTCATACTCCTGAACCAAATCTCAACTTAGGTTCATACTCCTGAACTAAGTTCCCATTTAGGTTCATACTCCTGAACCAAATCTCAACTTAGGTTCATACTCCTGAACTAAGTCTCCATTTAGGTTCATACTCCTGAACCGAACCTCAACTTAGGTTCATACTCCTGAACTAAGTTCCCATTTAGGTTCATACCCTCTCAAAAGAAATTCTCTAGCTAAACGTAAGACCGAGTGCCCCGAGAAAGATAACGGAATCCCGTTTCTTTCATCAAAATCATCCCCGGCAGTAAAACGTAAGACCGATCTCCCCGAGAAAGATAACGGAATCCTGTATCTTTCATCAAAATCATCCCCGGCAGTAAAACGTAAGACCGATTTCCCCAACGAATACGTCTGATTTTCCCCAGCGAAGCCAACGAAATCTCGAGTAAATTTCGAACTACGGCCGACTTGATTCCCACTCGGGATACGTAGGTAGCCTATCATTAGGTCCAGACACGCGACCAAAATGGTCATCCTTTCCTTCGGCAGCAGACGTAAGACCGATCCTTTCAAGCAAAGTCCACCAGAGGACCATCTATCCCCACCATCAAGGTTCGAGACACCTAAAACGCCATCTCTAAGGTTCGAGGCACCTAAACGCCATCTTCAAGGTTCGAGGCACCTAAAACGCCATCATCTTCAAGGTCCGAGGCGCCTAAAACGCCATCATCTCCAGGTTGATACCTTAAAAACAATCATTCTGTGGTCAAAGACCCGAACTACGACCGGCTTGATTCCCATTCGGGATACGTAGGTAGCCTATTGAATAGGTTCAGCCACTCGATCACTTGATCATCCTATCAAATATGGAGCCTTACTCTTATCGACGACCCCGCTTCCTTCGAAAGCACCGTCGCCGAGGGGCTACTGTAAGTGCTCCAATTTGAGTTGGTAGCTTTTTCGTTAGAAAGTTAACGAAAGTTTTAACATTTCTAACACTTCTAACAATCTCTAACCTTTCTAACCAAGCAAGGGTAGGTTAGGGTTTGCTATTTAAAGTTAAACCAAAAAAAAAGGAATCCAAAAAAGCAAAAGAATTAAGAAAATCCCGAAACAGCAAGTTGAAAAACAATTTCTGCTGATATTTTGAAAAATATTCTTCCTGTTCAAAGCCTGGAGCAGCATTTAATGCACCAGGCACGTTTTACAGGGACCTCCGCGCGGACATCTTTGAGTTTTCAGAGGGCCTATAAATTAAACCCTCCTCTCTCAGTTTACAAAAACAACTTACTCACAGCAACGAAGTTCTGGCGAAATATAGAGAGAAAACAGTGGGAATCCTTAGATTGCCACCATTTTCTCTTGAATCTTTCCCAATCAAATACCAAACACACCAAACCTTGATACTCCTCAAGCCAAACACCAAATCTTGATACTCCTCAAGTCAAATTCCAAGCCTAGGAAGATAGGGTGTCACCATTGGTAAAGCCCTCCTTCTCAAAACCCTAAAATTCTCTTTTGATTTCTTGATCATCTTGTTCTTCTTACTTTGACTTATTTTATGTCTAGTTTAACTTGAGTTTTGACCTAAGATGGTCATCTTGAAGTTCATCTTCATGAATGACCATCTCAAATGGTCCACATTTTAGATCTCTAGTTAATTCTTTCTCTTTGGTTTCATCTTTACAAAACCCCCTTTCCCTTTGCAAAGGACATGTTTAAACCCCATAAATTCCCCAAGGATGACTTGAATATGATAACCACTTAACAAAAAGTAGTGGTATCAAGTCTAGGGATGAAAATGGGGTGAACATAGATGCAAACCCCCCAAAAATCACATTTCTCCTCAAGAACATCTTGCTGTCCAGTAGCATTGTTCTGAGAACTCAGTCCGTTTTCCTATTTTTTGGACCCAGTAAAACTTGGAATTGGGTGTTGACTACAAAATACTTTTTGTAGCCAACATCCAGATCTTTCCAGAAATATTTTTAATTTATTTTTTGCGTGAGTAAAACTCCTCTTTTCAATTTTTATTTTAGAGGCCAGTTCATCAGCTTCTGGAAATCCAGATTTCAGATCTGAGATTTCCAGAAGGTTTTGACCCCTCAAATCATCTCCAAAATGAAAATTTCTTTTACAGAAACCTTTTTTAAGGTGTTTTGAACATTTTTCATTCCCGGACTTTTCCCAGATTCTGGAGTTTTCAAGCCCTAAAGTCCATTTCAAAGTCAAGGGTCAACTGCCTTTTTCATTCTGGCAGAAATGGTTTTCAACTTCCGAAAATCTTTTGAGTACCAAATCTCAACCCAAAAATCACCCAAAAAATCATGGGATCAGTTTAAAGCCTTAAAAAGAGCTCTCAATTTTTACTTACCTCAGTTTCAACTTATTTTGGCCAAAACACACACACACACACACACACACACACAACAAAGGATTTTGAATGTTTGGAAGACTCGTTTTTACGAGGCGTTCCGGGTGCACACTAACGTCCTTCCCGGCACGTAACGTGACCTCCGAACCCAAATTTCTGATCTCGGGCTTTTTTCAAAGTTTTGGCCCTTAAAACAAAAATGGCGTGGCGACTCCGTTTGATTTTCAAAAAAAAATCGGGTACATCACATTACTGTATGGAGAAACGGGTTTTTTAATATCCAGAAACCTTCAAAATGAATATCCAGAAACCTTCAAAATGAATATCCAGAAAATCAAGGTCAAGGCCAAAGCCAATAAGCAATTTCTGGATATGCACCTAACACATTTCTGGATATACATTCACATACTTCTGGATATGCACCTAACACATTTCTGGATTGCCAGTTTAAAGTTTCTGGATATTCATTTTGAATGTTCCTGGATATTCATTTGAATGTTTCTGGATATTCATTTGATGGTTTCTGGATATACATTTGAATGTTTCTAGATATTCATTTGATGATTTCTGGATATACATTTGAAGGTTTCTGGATACTCATTTTTTGGAAAAACACGTTTCTCCATAACTTATGGAGAAACGCGTTTCTCCGGAGACCTACTCAATAGTAAATATTTTATTCAAAATACCATACTCAACAAAAATCTCAAACAATTTTGCACAAATATTTTCCGCGGAATGCGGTGGCTCAAAATCTTTATAAGCAATTAATCTTTTTTGGATAGTCCATGAATTATCTATCCAATGGCAAGTAACGCCCAAATAAGTATTTCTTTGCCAATGATCACTCCAACCATCGACACAAATTGAAACTTTATTTTCTAAATTTGATAAAACACCAATTAAATCTTTTTATATCTTTTCACCACTCTAGTAATATCACGTACGAGATTCGTACGTGGTACTTTCGTGGCAGCGAGATTTAAAGAAAGTCGAACAAAATTTCCATAAAAATCATCATCCGCAAAATTAAAAGGAAGGCCTTTAACGCAAACTAATTTGGCTAGTTCATCCCTATAAACCCACTTATCAAATTTAAAAAGGACGGAAGGGGAAGACGAACCTTGTGCACCCGAACCCGAACTATGTTGATATTGTAATTGAGTTTGAGTAGTGAAAATGCCAAGTTTCTCGAGATATTTTGACGCGATATGCCCGTTGAGAGTTCCATGCCCTCCGCCTCTTTTGAATGAGTAAACTTTGTCACAATAGTTGCAATGTGCTCAGGGTCGCCCCTAAGATTTTGAGGCCCCGGTGCAAACAAAGAAAATGGGTCTTTTTTTAATATTGAATTTCACTTCTACAATAAAAATAAAAATTAGTACTAACCATAATTTGAAGTCCTTTCTTCACTTAAATCGTGTCATTCTTCTAACATTTTTTGAAGCAAAATCTTCAATAAGATCTTCGTAGTCAATTTTCTCTAAAAGCTCGTTCTCAATTGCGATCATAGCTAATCCATTGAGTCTCTCTTGAGTCATTGTGGAACGCATGTACGTCTTCAACAACTTCAACGAAAAACTTCTTTCTGCAGATGCAACAGTCACAGGTATAGTCAACAAAATTCTATATGCAATAATTGCATTAGGAAAACAATCTAAACGTTTTAGAAATTTCAAAATATCAATAGGTCCCATGTTTTCCTTAGGCAAGAAATTTTGAAGTAACTTTAACTCCACATATAAATCATTTTCAATAATATCAGATTGATCATCTTTTTTAAGTGCAACCTCAAGATTATCACAATAAGACCTTAAACTCATATCATCCAAAGAGTGCAATATGCTAGAATTAAATAAAAAATCAATATTTTTCATATGATTCATATTGTTCAAACCTTTTAGTAAGTGATATAATAGCTTGATCAACAATATATATGAAATAATTAATCCTAAATGATTCCTTTGAAGATTGGGCAATGGAAGTTACATCATTTGGATTCTCATCAAAATGTCTTTTTCTTTTAATTTCTCGTCTTTGAGGAAATACTGGATCAACATTCATTTCAATGGCAATTTCCTCGGCAATTTTAAGGTCTTTATCAAAACCAGATTCTCTATACTCCTTAAAATAAGAAATTAGACCCTTTACCTTTTCAATGGCAACATCAATTAGCATATTATTGGATTGTAAATGTTTACTAATCAAATTAACTACAAGCAAGATTTCATACCAAATAACTATAGCAAGTAAAAACTCAAAATCACCAAGTTCATTATTCGCTAACGATTTAGCTTCACTTCTTATTTTTGAATCATTATCACTTTCGCTTACTTGAAGTAATGCTTCTCTTATATCGGAAACTTGATATCTAACACTATCAACACGACTCTCCCAACGAGTAGTTGACAATGATTTAAGGGTCAATCCTTTTACATTATCATTCAAAATCTCCCATCTCTTGGTAGAATTCGCAAATATAGTGTAGATGCGTTGTATAGTTCCAAAAAAATCTTTAGCTTTACCACACGTGTTAGCCATATCACATAATGTTAAATTAAGACTATGACAACCACAAGGTGTATAAAATGCTCTAGGATTTAAGTCTAAGAGTTTTTTTGCACGCCTTGATGTTTTCCTTTCATATTTGATCAATTATCATATCCTTGCCCTCGCACATTATCAATATCAAGATCAAGTAATTTCAGTTCACTTTGTAAAACATCAAAAAGTCCTTGACCTGTTGTTTCTTTCACATCCAAATATCCCAAAAAGGATTCCTGAATATTAACAGATTTTGAATAGACATCCACATATCTTATTATTAAAGACATTTGTTCTTGGTGACTTACATCGGGAGTACAATCAAGTATAACAGAAAAATATTTTGCTTCCTTTATTTTCTTAATGATTTCAAGTTTAATGGCAGAAGAAAGCATAAGTATCAATTCGTTTTGAATACTGGAACCAAGATAACGATAATGAATATCGTTATGTGTAATGCGTTGAACATGTTCTTGGACAATAGGATCAAACTCAGCTAACATTTCAACTAGGCCTAAGAAATTACCATTATTGTTTTCATACAATCTCTTGTTAGTACCACGAAATGCTAAGTTATGTTTTGCAAGAAATTTTACAATCGAAATTATTCTAGACAAAACTTTCTTCCAATGATCTTTTTCTTTCTCAATTTGTTTTTGAGCCACTTTATCAATTGTTTGATTCTTTTGTAATCTCAATCGCAAGTCATACCAAGAGGCCATATTCGTGACATGATCTATACTTGTTTCATGCTCCTTAATTCTAAAGCTAACATGTGCCCAATCACTAAAACCCTCATTAACTAATTGACCTCTTCCACACCCTTTTTTAAAAATTTTACAACAAAAACAAAATATTCTGTCAAGCTCTTTTGAATAAACAATCCAATCTCTATCACACTTCTCTCCATTTGATAGAACTCTAGTATAAAATAAGGCCGAAAATCGCCTTGAAAATTTGTCTTTAGGTCCTTTTTGAATGGATAAATCTCTTTTTGGACCTTTTTCTACCAAAACATCAATCATTTTAGAATCAAGCACATCCCAATATCTTGGATCAAAAATATCAAACATGTAAGTTTCATTATCATCACCAACATTATCATTAGAATTCTCACCATTAACATTAGGATCACAATTATCTAATTTCTCAACATGATCAACATTATCATCACCAACATTATCATCCTCAACAGGAATATTCTCACAAACATCACCATCAACATTAACAAAATTATCAACATTAGCATCATTATCACCAACGACATTTTGATTTTCATTAACATTAGTATCGACATCCTGATTTTCATTTTCCGAAAAACTATTTTATTCTTTAAAAATAAATTTATCAAGTGCTCCTTTTTGAGATTGAGTTAACTTTTCTATTCTTTTTCTTTTTTTAAGTTTTTGATATCCAGATTCACATTTCCTAACCATAGCTAAATATATGAAAAAAACAACAAAATAAAATTAAGTACAAAGTTAAGGAGCGAATCAACCTGAATTTCGTAGATCTGGCCGGTTAAGGAGCCTGAATTTTGACCAAATCCAATTGCAATCAGATTCGGAAAAACAGTAAAGTCACCGGAGAATTGTTGAATCAACCTGATTTCATGCATACACACACCACACCCCCGTCAAATTCCAATCAGAATACAGAATCACATGAAATCCACCGTCAAACAAAACTAATAATATCAAAGAATTACCAGAGATCTGAACCCTTACATAACAAAAAATCTAAATTGCTCAAAATTAAACGTTTCCGGTTAAAGAATTGAGCGACGTTTACCTAGTCTTCTCGCCGGAGGAAGACGAAGGTCTTAGGTATCGATTGATGTCGAAGAAGACGAAAAGAATTGTTCACGTTGAGAATTTGTATGTGGGCCTCGCCGTCACCGGAGGAAGACGAAAACCTCGCCGTCGCCGGATGAAGACGAAAAGAATTGGTGTCGGAGAAGAAGCGAGAAGGTCTTAGGTCTCGATTGATTTGAGAGAGAAGTTGATGAAATCGCTGAATTTGTATGTGGGGAGAGAGAAGAGGACGCCTGGAGACGGATACTAAGGTAAAAAAAAATAAAAAAAATTGGGCCCCTATCACAATTGGGGCCCTGTGCAATTGTTCACGTTGAACGGGCTCAGAGGCGGGCCTGAATGTGCTTTAAGATTATAGTCATCTTCGGGAGTAATTTTTCTTTTTGTTAAATGGATCGCGAAAGTATCGGATTGCGGCTCTCTTTCTCTAGAAGGTTATCCCCGACCCCGACCACCTCCCCTAGTAGCTTGGCCCCCTACCCCTCCTACTACCACCACTTTCAATTTCAAAAGCTTCTTCTTCCTCACTTTGTTGTGTATTTGGATTTTGATAATCAAAATCATCGTTGGGGGAGGAAGAACCAACATGTTCCTTGCCTAAATTGCTACTTCTTTGGTTTGAAACAATTTGGGTTAGGAAAAATGAATATTGGAAATGAAATCTAGCTTAAAAATGAATGAAAATGAAGAAAAATACTAATTTCGTTAGAAAACTAACTGAAAATGAGGTTATATTTATCTGAAAATTTGATGAGAGTAAGAGAATATGTGAACATTTGAGAGTAGAAGAGAAAGAGTAGAGAAAAATAATGTGAAAATAAAATGGGAGGAGGGAGGTGATATTTATAAATAGTTTTAATGCTTTAATTTTTTTTTTAATTTTTTTTTTGTTACAACCGTTACTTAACTGGGAATTGGAAAGGGGGGGACAGGCAGGGGGGACAGCCGGCCGAATTGGCCAGGCCAGGCGGTGGTCAGAGGCTGGACTGGAGAAGTAGCCGTTGGCGGCCAACGGCCATATGACCGTTTAAATTTAATTCCACCTAGCCGGTTTTGCCGGTTCAATCGGCGGTTGACCTATTTTTTGAACCTCCCAACCGTAACCGAATCTCCAAAAAACCAATTTTGATTAAACCGGTCCGATTCAATCGCGTTGACCGATTGTCCATGATTTTGACCGGTTTTAAATCGGCCGGTTAGCCGGTCCGGTCCGATTTGGTTCAATCGCGTTGACCGATTGTCCATGATTACATTTGTTTACTAAGAAAAGAATGATAAAAAATAGCGATTCAGCAGACGAACGACCGTCTGACAGGGTGAGACAATCTCACGCGAAAGTCTATCTCTTAGAAAAAGGTAAGTCGATAACTTTTGATAGTACGGATGTTCACGATCCATTTCATTTCTATTTTTGTTAAAAGTCATAAAAGCATGGGATCATCATCAAACCAATTCTACAATAATTACACGAGAAATAAACTCGCAATTCAAGTCCAATCCAGAAGGGGAAAAGTAATTAAGTACTCCCTCCGTCTCACTTCTTCAAGCAAGAGTTTTACTTTCTTTTTTCTCTTTTGATCCATTTTAGACTAAGAGTCTCATTCATAAATGACAAATTTTGAACATTGTTTCGGATATTTATATTCTTATAATGTAAATATATTTACAAAAAACATTCATTATTTCCTTATAATGTTAACATATTTACAAAAAAATCAATCAAAAAGATAGGAAAAGATTAAATATTTTAACTTTTACATTCTCTCTCCTCCATTCTTCTATCCACTTGCAATTCTTTATTCATTTTTTTAAAATTTTCTTAAAAATCGTGAAACACTACTATAGGACCCTTAAAGTGGAACGATCCCTCCATTTCATAATACCTTATCCATTTTGTAATTTTAAGCATTTCATAAATAAGTTACATTTCTTAAAAAGAAAATATATGAAACTTCGTTACTAGTTTTCCTATCCCATTCACAACACCTATTTATATAAAATTATTTCTTAATTTTCATTTTTAATAATGGATGAATATGATTAAGGTATCATGAAGGAGTATAACACGATGCATGATATGTTTATGATAACTTTTCGAAATTGAGCAAGTATTATGAAAACTAGTTTTTTTTTTTTTTTAAACATATAGGAAAAGTTAGTTTTAAAATCACACGTTGGCATTTCGTAATTATCTAAAACTTCATTTGAAATGTGCGGTGACACTTTTATAATTAACTGACACCTTTTCAAAAAAAAGTAATAGTATTTTTCAGTGTCAGATCTCATGTAAATTGTGTCAGATGGTGTTTTTCCATTACTAGTGTTATTATTAATTAGTGCAGCATGTTAGTGTTAAAAATGTCAACTGTAGTGATAAAGACTGCCAGTTTTAGTTATAAAAAGTGTCAAAGTGTTAATAAGTTCTGTTTATTTACGAAAATGTCACCGCGTCATTTAAAAAAAAATTCCAGTCATTTACAAAAATATCGCCGTGCATTTTTTTTAAAAAAATTCTAGTTAATAACGAAAATGCCAGCATGCATTTTTTAAAATTAGTTTTTCAAACTACTTGGAAAAATTGATTTTTTAATATTTTGACTTCGACATGAGTTACACTAATTGATTTTTTATTTATGTTACTATATCCTTGACTGTTCAAATTGAACTACATTGAATGATTTTTTTTTTTTAATCAAAATAACATTTTCAGATTAGTTTTACGGCTGCATTTAAAAAATAAGAGCATAAACTTTTTTTTAAAGCAAACAAAACATTAATTGTATTAATATAAAGAGCATAACCCTTTTATAAATTAATAATAAACTAGTACTCAAAAGCCCGTGCCATTGGCACGAGTCAGTATGGAAAGGGAGACAGTATGAAAAGAGAAAGACGTGAAAAAACTGAAATCGCATGTTAACTATATAACGTTTTAAATATAATTTTAACTAACTACTATAAACTAAAAATTATCAAAATTTTCAACTATAACAACAACAACAAAAACAACAACAACAAAGTCCTAGTTCCAAAATGATCTGGGTCAATTTAAATAAAATATAAATTAAGAAAATGGTGTGGGGGGGGGTTAAAAGAAGAAAGAGGTGGAATTAGGAAAAAATAAAAAAGAGAAAAGAATGAATAAAAATTCTCAAAATGTGACATGTTCCATCTATGTATCTAAGTAGATGGGAAGAGGGATAGTACGCAGTCATGAACAAATCCAAACCAAAATATTTAGAGATAATAAATAAACACCAATAGAACAGATCCAAACAAACATATTTACAGAAAGTAAATAAAACAAACATGAAATTTGTAGGGAGTACATAAAAAACCAACTAAATTAAATTGAACTAAACTAAAGTAAACCAAACTAAACTAAACATTTCTCCCTACAACTTAACTACTCATTCTCATTCTTCAAGATCCTCTTCGGAATCATCATTTTGGTCGTCATCGGGTTCTTCTTCTGGATCCTCCTCGGGATCCTCCTCATTCTCATTCCCAACGGCCTCCATAGGCTCGAGTCTGCCTAGGTCATTAGGATGGGCCTCCGGAGGGAACTCTAGCTGATGGATTCGACTCAAAGCCACACCTAATGCGGTTTGGGACTGATTATATCTTGCTATAGCTTCCTGCAGTCGATCTTGCAATTCTTCCATTTCAGACCGTAATTCTGCGACTCTAGTCTCGAGGAGGATTCTTTTGTGTTGTTCACGTAAGTAAGCGTACTCATGATCCATAGTTTCTTTAGATTTCCTTATAAATTCATCACGTGGGATCTTATCAGGTAGCGGTGGTCGTTGGCCGGTACTTTTTCTTGCTGTTTAGATTGTCCTTGCCATGATGGGATCAAGTGTAGAATCAGGCCAAGGATTTCACAACAAACTGCAAACATACGTATATCCCAACTTGCGTTAAAAAAATAAGAGGTAGTTGTCGCTCGTCCTCTATTGTATTATATATTTAATATAAATTAAATTTTAAATTAAATTAAATTAAACATATTGATAAAATGTTAATAATATTATAAAATTATAATATATTATTCCTAATTTTAAATTATTTTTTCGATAAAAAAATACGTCGGTATAAATTATATAATAACCCTAATTCAAAAAAATTGATGTAGTAATATTATTTTAAAATGGTTCAATTTTTTTTATATACGCCCGCTCTCTGTCTCTCTCTATCTCTCTCTCACACTCACACAAACACAAAATCAAAGAAACACACCGCCTCCCCTTCCCTTCATCCCGTTCAGCTTATCCCTCACCAATGTGGCTACCCCACCCCTCCCACAATCAGGCCACCTCCTCCCCTTCTCTCCCTTCCCCATTCGATCGACGTTACAACGTCCGTCCATCTTTTCCGTCCAATCGGCTCCCACCGAAAGATTGATTAAGAGGGCTGTTGGGTTTGGTCGTCGACGAAGAAATCATCGGCTCTAATAAATGGAGGAAGGTAACCACCCATCAAAAATTCCCTCCGGAGCATCAATTTGGTATTTTTGGAGACGAAGCCCTGAGTCACGCGAACCGTCCGCAATTCGCCCTTAATCCTCCCGTAAACCGTCCGCAATTCGCCCTCAATCCGACCGAGAGATTGATTAAGATCCATTTCTATTTTCTCTTTCATTCATGGATTCAAGGTTGGTTAATCGTACTTCCTGTAATAATGTCATTCTCATTCAAAATCAATGGTGGTTTTAATTTGTGTTTTAGAGCTTGATCTGAATTTGATTTGTGTGAAACTTTTCTTCTTTTTGTTTTGGTTCATCGGAATCATTGTTCCAGTTGTTGTTGTTGGTTCTTCGGAATCATTGTTACAGGTATTTGAAGATGTGGGGGGGGGGGAAGGAAATATTAAACAGAGAAATTAAACAGCGAAGCAAAGCGACTTTTAGATCTTGATCTGAATTTGATTCGTGTGAAAGTTTTCTTCTTTTTGTTTTGGTTCATTGGAAACATAGTTCTAGTTGTTGTTGTTGGTTCGTCGGAATCATTGTTACAGATATTTGAAGATGTGGGGGTGGGAAGGAAATATTAAATAGAGAAATTAAACAGCGAAGCAAAGCGACATAAACTTACAGTTTAAGAGAGAGAGAATGGCCGCCGAAGGCAAAAACTGAAAATTTTCAGGCGTCACAGTCAGGGGAAAATCTTCTTCCTTATACTCAAAATCGTGAAAATGAAGAGAAAGGGGAGAAAAATCAAGAGACGCTGGAAAAAATTAATTTTACTGATTGTGCAGTTGTGATGAGTGTGGATGGTGTGGGGGGTGTTTAACGGATGTTTCTTAACTGCCCGTCAGAGTTGGGAGATATCGTGGGAGAAGTTGAGAAATCGTTGGATCATGAATTCTTTACAGTCGTTGGATCAACTCTCCAACTTTAAATCCTAGCCCCTCTTTATACCAGGCTAAGAGAAAGTTATATCCTTCCTGTATTGTATATTAGATTGTGTATAATCAGTGGTGGACACAAGATTGTATAAGAGGATGGAAGTGGACACATTTACTCAAACGATGTGTGCAACTGGTTAAGTTGTTAGGATCTTAATTTGTTGGTTTTAGTGATCGAGTCCAATATCCTTGTCGTTCCCCGGCTTAGGAGGAAGGTTGTGACTCGTGATTTGCATAACCCTATGTAGGTTAAATACATGCATCTCATCCGTCGCGATCAAAGCTTTAGTGTGGTTTTTGCTTCTCGGGAAATTCATTAATACGCTACCTATCCTTTTGCATCTGCCTTGTCGAGGTAGAAGACCGAGCTACCTTTTCATCTTTGAAAATTCATTAGTGTCGCATTTTCGTAACTAACTGAAACTCTTTAAAAATGTGCGGTGACAAATTTTGAACAGTGTTTCAGACATTTATACCCTTATAATGTAAATATATTTACAAAAAACATTCATTATTCCCTTATAATGTTAACATATTTATAAAAAAACAATCAAAAAGAGAGGAAAAGATTAAATATTTTAACTTTTATATTCTCCCTCCTCTATTATTCTACCCACTTGCAATTATTTATTCATTTTTTAAAAAAATTCTTAAGAATCGTGAAATACTACCATATATAGGACCCTTAAATGGGGACGGAGGAAGTATAATTTACTCCTTCCATCTCATAATACCTTATCCATTTTGTAATTTTAAGCATTTCATAAATAAGTAACATTTCTTAAAAAGAAAATATATGAAACTTCGTTACTAGTTTTCCTATCCCATTCACAACACCTATTTATATAAAATTACTAGCCTAAGCCCATGTCCAAGGCCACGTTTTTTGATTTTGTTTTTTTTTTAAAAAAAAAAATTTAAATAAAAAAAAAATTTAATTAAAATTTTTTTTTTTTTTGGGCAAAATGTGAGGGACCAAATAGTTCCTTCATTTTGAAATTCAAACTGAATGAAGAGAGAGAGAGAGAGAGAGAGAGAGAGAGAGAAGGGTATGTGTGTGTTTTAAAAAAAAAAAATTTTTTTAAAGGGGGGCAAAATGGAAAAGTGACAAAATAGTGGGGGCAAAACGGTAAAGTTGGCGGATGGAACTGTTCATGGAACAGTGCCAACCTTCCCTCATTTATACTATAGATTTATTTTTTTTTGGGCAAAATGTGAGGGACCAAATAGTTCCTTCATTTTGAAATTCAAACTGAATGGAGAGAGAGAGAGAGAGAGAAGGGTATGTGTGTGTTTTAAAAAAAAAAAAAAAATTTTTTTAAAGGGAGGGCAAAATGGAAAAGTGACAAAATAGTGGGGGCAAAACGGTAAAGTTGGCGGATGAAACTGTTCATGGAACAGTGCCAACCTTCCCTCATTTATACACGATGCATGATATGTTTATGATAACTTTTCGAAATGGAGCAAGTATTATGAAAAATTAGCTTTTTAAAAACATGTAGGAAAAATTAGTTTTAAAATCATTTGGCATTTCGTAATTAATCGAAACTTCATTTGAAACGTGAGGTGACATTTTTTGTAATTAACTGTTACTTTTTCAAAAAAAAAGTAATATTGTTTTTCAGTGTTATGTCTAGTGTAAAGTTGTGCCAGTTGGTGTTTTTTCAGTTATTATTAATTAGTGCAGCGTGTTAGTGTTAAAAATGCCAACTGCAGTGATAAAAACTGTCAGTTTTAGTTATAAAAAGTGTCGAAGTGTTAATAAGTTATGTTTATTTATGAAAATGTCACCGCATCATTTAAAAAAAAATTAGTTATTTACAAAAATGTCACCGTGCATTTTAAAAAAAAAATCTAGTTAATAACGAAAATGCCAGCATGCATTTTTAAAAATTAGTTTTTCAAACTTCTCGGAAAAATTGATTTTTCCTAATATTTTGACTTCAAAATGAGTTACACTAATTGATTTTTTTATATATGTTACCATATCCTTGACTGTTCAAATTGAACTATATTGAATGATTTTTTTTTTATCAAAATAACATTTTCAGATTAGTTTTACGGCTGCATTTAAAAAATAAGAGCATAAACTTTTTTTTAAAGCAAACAAAACATTAAATGTATTAATATAAAGCTTTAGTGTGGTTTCTGTTTCTCGGGAAATTCATTAATATGCTACCTTTCCTTTTGCACCTGCCTTGGTAGAAGACCGAGCTACCTTTTCTTCTTTGACACCGAGGCTTATCAAGGTTGCGAGTGAGCTGTCTCAAGACGGAAATTATATTGAGATTTTTCGGACATTATTTTTATTTTCTGTGTATTTATGCATCCATTTACGAAATGTTTTGAATCTATCACTTCACTGATAGTATAAATTATTGATCCAATTGGGTCAAAACTATTGTTTAAATTGATAAAAATTGAGATCAAACCCCAGAGGAATATGGAGCCAGAACTAGATCATTTTTTTTGGTTTGATCCAAATTGTATTGACCCGGTCGATTCCAAACTTTTTTGAACAATAACTTCTAGTGCTTGCAAATTACTCCCTCCGTTCCGTTCGAAGTGTCCCAACTTTTCTTTTTGAATGTTCCATTTAAAATGTCCCAATCCAAAAAAGGAAAGTTTTTTTATTACTTTTTTATTTGTAGGACTCACTTGTCATACTCACAATACATATCCACTAACTATTCCCTACCCCACTTTCTCTTTTCTACAATCACTTTTCATACTCACAACATTTATTTCACTATACTCCCTCCGTCCCAATAAGTGCTTCACCCTTTTGGATGGACACGCAAATTATGGAAATGGGAGGGAAAAAAAATGTTGTGAGTGTAATTTGAAAATAGGAGAGAGAATTAGCGGAGGGAATAGTAAATTATAATGGTGTTGTGAGTATTAAAATAACGTAGGAGAGAGAATGAGTGGAGGAAATAGTAAAGATTCTTTGCCAAAAAAAGAAAGATGAAGCTTCTAACGGGACGCCATTTTGAGTAATTAGTGAAGCTTTTATTGGGACGGAGGGAGTACATTTTTTCTCTTTCCTACATCACTTTTTTTAATTTCCGTGCATGTGTGATGATGCCCAATTTTTTTTTAAAATCAAACGGAGTCGCCACGCCGTTTTTAGTTTAAGGGTCAAAACTTTGAAAAATGCCCAAAAATGAGAGAAGTGAGTTCGGAGGTCACGTTACACTCCGGGAAGAACGTTGGTGTTCACCCGGAATGCCTCGTAAAACGAGTCTTCCTAGCTTAAAACTATTTGTGTGTGTGTGTGTGTTTTGCAAAAGAAATATTCTGGAAATAAAAGTTTGGACTGGACTGGACTGAAATTTATCAAAACAGTGTGCTTCTGTGAGTGAAAATAGACTGAAAACAAAAATATTTGTCCCTTACATTCCTGTTCGTGCGGACCAGAGCGAGAGTCAATTCTGTCCGCGCGGATGAGACAGTAAATATTCTTTTTGCAGCTTTCCAGTCTGATTCTGTAAATTCCAGAATGTCAACTGGGGTTACAGAATCAGAACTGGAGTTTGCAACAGAAAATGATAAGTAAAAAATATTTTTGAATTTTGCATCCATGCTTGTTCCCACTTTTTTTAGGCTTTGATTAATGATCACTAAACATGATTAGTGGTGATCTACTATATCAAGCCATCCTTAGGGTACATTAGGACTTGGAAGCACTTCATTTGCTTGGGATGGGGAGATTTAACATAAAACAAAGATTAATGTATGAAAATTGAATTTAGGTTAAGGGTGTATCAACTTTTAGAGTGGATTTCTAAGGTGGTCATTAAGATGACCATCCTTGAGATCTTTGAACTCAATGTATCAACTTCACCCCTTTTGTAACCTAGGAACCTTAATAATCTTCATCCATGAAAATTGTTCCAAGGTGAAGATTTTAGGTTAGGAAAAAATATTTACAAGGAAGTAAAACAATTTAGACCATTTAAAATGGTCATTCATGGAAATTTATTTCAAGATGACCACATTTTAGGTCAAGTAAGGACTAATGACATAAAAGAAAATGAAAATAAGAATATGGACCATTTAGTGTGATCATCCATGGAGATGAACTCCAAGGTGACCACACTTTAGGCCAAGAGATCAAGTAACAACTAGTTTATGTAAAGAGGAGGAACAACAAGCTAAAAAAATATGGATCCTTGTAGAGAATCATCCATGGAGATGAACTCCATGGAGATCCTCTTGGATCTAGGACAAGAGATGAACAACAAGTAAATGAGCAAGTTACATCTTTAAAATGTGAGATGTATGCATGGATGAGGGAGATTAAGGTAAGGAGAAGGAGGGTTTATCAATGGTTGTACCCTATCTTCCTTGGATTTGTGTTTGGGGCTTGAATATAATCAAGATTTGTGTTGAAATTTTGTGTTTTTTGCTTGGTGTTTAGGCTATTTTCTGGGTTTTTAGCGAATATATCAGTAAGGGTTCGAATTCTGGCTCCTTTAAACTGAGAGAGAATGATTTAATTTATAGGCTGATTTTAGGTTTCGAAGATGTCCGCGCGGACGAGACTGAGTCTCATTCCTGTCCGCGCGGATTGGAGTGTAAGCGTGCCTGATTTTGCAGAAAGCAGTTTTGGCTGCTTGCATTTAATGAAAAATTGGTCAATTTCTTGGAAATGACTCTTCCCAGCGAGATCCAACCTATTTTTATTGTTCCTTTAAGGTCCTTCCTTGTTTAAATTGCCTTAGGAAGTGACTAAAATGCCCTTGAATGTTTATTTGACGTGGACAACGTTAAATTGGGCTGAAGGAACATTGGCGGCTCAGATTGGGACACTTACAGTAGCCCCTCGGCGACGGCACTTTCGGAGGAAGTGGGGTCGTCGATAAAAGTGAGGTCCCAATCTGTTGGGGAAAAGAGGGTGACCATTTTGGTCGGACCGCTGGGGAAAGGAATGACCATTTTGGTCTGATGGCTGAACCTATGGTAGGCTACCTACGTATCCTTAAGAGGAATCAAGCCGGTCGTAGTTCGGGTCTTTCGACTATCTTCAGACGTCGACCCTGTGAGTGACTATTTTGAGGGTGTCAACCTGGTGAGCGGGAGTTCTCGGGCTGCTTGCTAAAAGAAACTACATTGGGGCTAGAAAATGACCATTTTGGTCTGATGGCTAGAGTTGTATATCCACACCGCTGGGGAAAGGAATGACCATTTTGGTCTGATGGCTGAACCTATGGTAGGCTACCTACGTATCCTTAAGAGGAATCAAGCCGGTCGTAGTTCGGGTCTCACGACTACCTTCAAACGTCGACCCTAGAGTGCCTATTTTGAGGTGTCAACCTGGTAATGATTTCGGTTTGTCGAATCAGAGGATGATTGCGATTTATCGCTTTCCTAGTGTTCCGTGTTGGAACCGAAGTGATAGCGTTTAGGTGCCTCAAGCCTTGGTGATGGCGTTTAGGTGCCTCGAACCTTAAAGATGGCGTTTTAGGTGCCTCGAACCTTGAAGATGGCGTTTTAGGTGCCTCGGACCTTAAAGATGGCGTTTTAGGTGCCTTAAACCTTGAAGATAGCGTTTTAGGTGCCTCGAACCTTAAAGATGGCGTTTTAGGTGCCTCGAACCTTAAAGATGGCGTTTTAGGTGCCTCAAACCTTGATAATGGCGTTTTAGGTGCCTCAAACCTTAAAGATGGCGTTTTTAGGTGCCTCGAACCTTGAAGATGGATTTTTAGGTGCCTTGAACCTTGAAGATGGCTTTTTAGGTGCCTCGAACCTTAAAGATGGCGTTTTAGGTGCCTCGAACCTTGAAGATGGCGTTTTAGGTGCCTCGAACCTTAAAGATGGCGTTTTAGGTGCCTCGAACCTTGATGATGGCGTTTTAGGTGCCTCAAACCTTGATGATGGCATTTTAGGTGTCTCGGACCTTGATGATGGCGTTTTAGGTGCCTCGGACATGATGATGGCATTTAGGTCTCCGCCTCACGGACCTTGATGCCCTGACTCGATGGGGTTTTTAGGTGCCTCGGACCTTGATGATGGCGTTTTAGGTGCCTCGAACCTTGATGATGGCGTTTTAGGTGCCTCGGACCTTGATGATGGCGTTTTAGGTGCCTCGGACCTTAACGATGGCGTTTTAGGTGTCTCGAACCTTAAAGATGGCGTTTTAGGTGCCTCGAACCTCAAAGATGGCGTTTTAGGTGCCTCAGACCTTAATGATGGCGTTTTAGGTGCCTCGAACCTTAATTTGAAATGATTTCCTTCGATGGTTTGCATCCTTTTGTTGGGGATGGATTCTGAGGGGATAGATGGTCCTTTGGTGGACTTCATTTGAAGGGATCGGTCTTACGTTTGCTGCCGGAGATGGAAACGAGGAACGAAACGGAATTCCGTTAGCTTTCGTCGGGGAAATCGGGCTTACGTTTTACTGCCGGGGAAAAGGATGACCGTATTGGTCAAGTGGCTGGACCTATGGTAGGCTACCTACGTATCCCGAATGGGAATCAAGCCTATACGTAGTTCAAAAACTGCTGGGGATGGAAACGAGGAAAGAAACGGGATCCCGTTAACTTTCGTTGGAGAGAGCGGGCTTACGTTTTACTGCCGTTAGTGAAAATGAGGAAAGAAACGGGATTCCGTTAACTTTCGTTGGAGAGAACGGGCTTACGTTTTACTACCATTAGTGAAAATGAGGAAAGGAACGGGATTCCGTTAACTTTCGTTGGAGAGAACGGGCTTACGTTTTACTGCCGTTAGTGAAAATGAGGAAAGAAACGGGATTCCGTTAACTTTCGTCGGAGAGAACGGGCTTACGTTTTACTGCCGTTAGTGAAAATGAGGAAAGAAACGGGATTCCGTTAACTTTCGTTGGAGAGAACGGGCTTACGTTTTACTGCCGTTGATGAAAATGAGGAAAGAAACGGGATTCCGTTAACTTTCGTTGGAGAGAACGGGCTTACGTTTTACTGCCGTGGAGTTCTTTTGAAAGGGGTTAACTTTGGTTATCCTCAGTTAAGTCCGGGGTCAAACTGCAAAGTCTGGATTTTTAAAGGGCAAAAAGGGGAATTCTTACCCCTCAATCATGTCCGCGCGGACAGGAACGAAGTGGGGACAGGTTTTTTAAAAGGCCGAGGCCTTTCTTCTTCCTCTTCACCGCCCCTTTTCAGTTTATACGTGTTTTACGAGAGAGAGAAGAGAAAATCGCCATTGTTGGCCAAAAAACTTCAAAATCCTTCAATTTTCTTCGATTTTTCGAGCCATGGAACACGGGGAAGCTGCTATTCAAGGTCAGGGACGCGGTCCCATCGCAGAGAGGAGGCTAGAGCTCGTAAGGATGCGGAGGCATTATTCGCTTTCGCAATCGATTGCGGAGGAATCCTACCCAGATATGTGGCAGCATTGGTCCACTGATCCGGATCTTCGCACGGTATATTTTGAATCCATTTATTGTTTTTGTCGATTTTATTCGAATTGTTAGAAATAGGGTTTTAATTTTTTTGAAAAATTTGAAAACCCTTGTTCTTGCCATTGAAATTTGAATTTTGATGATTTGCATGCTTTGTTGAATATATGGGTAATTCAAATATGCATTTTATTTGAAAAAAGAATGGGCGATTTGCCATTTTTGAAATATGAGGTGACGAAAATTTTGCCGAATTCGGGACAGACTTTTGCATGTGGGATTTTTGTAATGAGATGATGTTTTTATGAATGAGATGAGTGCAAAAGAATTATTCATGCGTGCTCTTTTGTAAAAATAGGATTTTTTTTTGTGAAAAATGGGACGGAGTTTTGCTTCTGTTGACTCCTTATGAATGAATGAATGTGGAAAATTGTTTATGTGTGCTATTTTATGAAAAACGGGACGGAGTTTTGCTTCTGTTGACTCCTTGTCATTGACATGTCCCTTTATGTATGAATGAATGTTTAAATGGTGATTGCTGAAAGTCTTTTTCTTTTGTGCGAGAAAAATGGGGTTGAGTCCATTGTATGCCGTTATGCTGCCGAATTTTTTCAAAACTTTATGCTTGTGTATGCGAATGCAACTGCTTATTGACATTTTTTTTATTGCAGGGTGGTGATCGGTTTGTGCAGGATCAGCTGAATAAGCTGAAGACCCGGGGATCAGTCGAGGCTGTGATTAGCCTATGGGACCAGCTTCCGATCTTGGGTAGAGGGGCGATGATGAGTCCGAGGCAGATCGTTATTGAGACTGGGTTGTACGAGTTTGTTGAGTGCTTGAGGGGGTTGGTGAAGTTGCCGAAGAGCAAGGGCTTGACTTTTGCCTTGGTGGAGCATTGGTGGGACGTGACCCATACCTTCCACTTCTTTTGGGGCGAGGCTACAGTTACGCCTTCTAACTATGCTGCGATCACGGGCCTGTCCTTTAAGGGATGTAGCATCGAATGGAGGGATGGTTACAGTGATAGGGATTTGCAGGATCTTCTAGGTTTTGTCCCCAATCCCAAGAAAGGGATGGGGATGGAGTATGCAGTGATCCACGGGAAGGTCGTGGAGAGCATAGCGAGGTATGAGGCTGGTGATGAGAGGATAGCTGCTGAGCAGATTGCTAGGTCTTTTCTGTGGTTCGCTTTTTCGAGTACGTTGTTTGGACATGCCGAGGGGACGGCTGTGTTTGCTTTGTTGAGGATGTTGACTGATGTGGAGAGAGCTAGAGAGGTGGCCTGGGGGGAGGCCGGGCTAGCAGAGCTTTATTTTGCTCTAGACAGGTACAGCCGGAAGGATGTGAGCTCCCTTACGTGCTTTGAGTTTTCGCTAGAGGTACAAGCTTTTGCCTTTTCTTTTCCTTTTGCACGTACTGTTTCTTAACTGAACTTAACTAATGTGACCTTTTCCTTTCGCAGGTATGGGCTCTGGAGTTCTTTCACGTCACGATGTGGCGGCAGCCGGCGGAGCACATTGGGGCATATCCGGCTATGCTCTCCTGGACTAGGCAGGCTCGGGAGAAGAGGGATGCTCGGGGGCGCACGACCCTCAAGTACAAGGAGTTTCGTTCCCTTATGAGAGCGAAGACGAATGAGAGGATTAGGTTTTACCCCTGGGGCCGTTTTGACGTGGAGCAGCTGAAGGGCGCGGAGAGATGGACGGTAGAGAGGAGGATCTTGAGGGGGTTGTCTTGTGACGTTTATTACTTGGGGGATAGGGTGACGCGCCAGCATGGCGACGATGCGCCTTTGCTGGCACCTATGGAGCCTTCTGCTGATATGCTGAGTCCGACCGAGGGTTCGGAGACTTGGGCTTATTACCGGGGCGGCCAGCACTTTTCCGGGTTTGTGACGGATGAGGAGTATTCGATTTTTGTTTTGAGGAGGCTGAGGACGCTCCAGGTGCTTGAGAGGGAGGGGATCCCGGTTGTGCGGTACCCTCGGTCGGACTTTTCATACGTCCAGGATGGGGTGAGATTGAGAGTGCACATTCCTATCCCCGAGAGGCCCCCCCGAGCATTCCGGCCTCGTCCGGATATGAGGGTACGTCTCTTTATTTCTTTTGTCTCTTCTTCTCTCTTTTTTTTTTTTTTTTTTTTTTTCGCTTCAACCACTTCCGACGCCTTTGTTTCTGTGCAGTTCCCGGCCACGGTTGTCGAGAAGCTGATGCGGCAGGTGATTGGGGCCAAGAGGTTCATCAAGCGGCTCGTCACCCGTGGGGCCACTCGGGGCAGAGAGAGACGAGCACAGCCGGCGCCGGTAGAGCGAGAGCCCTCCCCTACTCCTTTCGATCCTTCCACAGACATCCCCATATCTCCTCTCATGGATTCCAGCAGGGATCTGCCTCCAGATCACGTCATCCTCGAGGATTTGCATGGACCGGGGCACGTGTGGCACCAAGGTGGATCATCTTCACAGGGCCAGGGATCCGACGCGTTCACGTTCGGGTATGACTTCTTTGCACATCTCGGCCTGCCCTATCATGGCGTACCTACTGGTCTAGACGAGCCTCTTTCTGGAGATGAGGATGACGACCCCGAGCCCGAGATGTTTATGGCTGCAGAGGATATAGGCACGAGTCGCAAGAGGGACCGAGGGAAGGCGCTGGCCTCTGATGATTCTGATTAGTGATTGGTTTGTTTGGGACAGATACAATTTATGCACATTTTCTTTCTCTTTTTTTTGGAATGTAATAATCTAGGATTATTGTCACTTACTTTCTTTTCTTTTCTTTTTCTTTTATTTATTATGCATGTGAATGTTGCATGAGCCCGATTTTTTGGCAAGGGTGTGAATATTTGGTATATAAACTGTTTTGGACAGGTTTTGTGTAGGTTTCGAGCGGCTGGGATGATATATTCCTCCGCGGTGCAGCAGTAAAAACTGCTGCAGATTTTTTTCTAATGGTGACATTCCTGTCCGTGCGGATGGGGATGAGGCTCAATCCTGTCCGCGCGGATAAGGCTGAAGTCTGACACTGGCATTTAATTTTTTTCTTTGGATCTGGTTTTCCCCTCTTTTAATTCAAACACCCACTCCAACTGCCTTCTTCAGCCTGCAACTTCGGGAGAAAGAGAGAAGAAACCATGGAGAATTTTAGGAAAACTCCATCAAAATTGTCCCAAGAAACCCAAATGTCTTTTTTCAACAAGTTCAAAGAGTGGTCCCGGGAGATCATGCACGAGAGGAGGTCGTTTTTTGAAGAAAGGTACAAGATAAAATGGTTGTGGTCTCTCAAGGAATTGGTTTCGGATTATGATCTTCTGAGGGCTTCCGCTTCATTTTGGGATACAAGAAGACATGTCTTTTGCTTTTCTTACAATGAGGTGGTCCCGACCGTTGAAGAATTCCGAGCTTTGCTTGGTGGTCCCGAGGTGGAGGACATTGCGATTCCTTTGCCCGGAGGAGCTTCCTTTGTTGATAGGTTTGTAAGTACCCAAATCTGGCTCATGCCTTCCGGTTAAATTTCCCGGCAATTTCGGTAAGTTTCCCGGTAATTCCCCGGACCTTCCTAGTGTTCCGGAAATGTCCTGGAGCAGTCCCAAATTAAAATTAGGGCTGTAGGGAGCCTTCCTAATTAAGAAAACACGTTTTTCTTAATTAGGGAGAAGGTTCTAGAATAATGCCACCTTGCATGGTTCTAGAATGCTGAGTCACAATGGATAAGCCCGCACGGCTGCATTAGCTCGCTGCCTCTGGCCGCACGGCTTCATTAGCCTTATCCAGACTGCCTATAAATAGAGGCCTCCTCTACCCATTTTACACACACAAAAATCATCCACCATCACACATAATACGTAAAATACACTCCCAAGAGCTGCTGGAAGTCCAAGAAGGTGAAGAAGAAAGCCAAGAAGCCACCTCCCTCCTCCTTGAAGATCCAAGATCAAGTCCTCCTCCTAGCTCCGTCCAAAGAAGAAGAGGAAGCCATTGGTAACCTCGCACGCTCTAACCTTGCATCTTAAATTGCTATATGTGATTATATTTGCTCATTGCATTCATACATTGCATTTATCTTGCTTGGGACTTGGTAGTTTATCATAAAGATCATATCTTTATCCCCCTTTCCCCCTTTGCATGCATTAGGTATCCTTTTCCATTAAAAATGTAATCTTTGAATCAAAGGTGCATCCTTTGCACCTAAAAATGTATCTTTTCATTAAAAATGTCATTTTTCATCATACATTCCCCCATGTCCCCATTAATAACCTTGGAGCGGACCGGTGTAAAAGATCCTATCTTTACATCGTTCCTTCCATTAAAGGTTCATGATCTCTTTAGAAAGGGACACCTTGAACCCTATATCTCCGATTATCGCTTAAGAAAGAGTATGAAGCATCTATACGAGCTCGGCGTCTTAAAGCGTAGGATTGATGGGCTAAGGACCCTCCTTTTCTAAAGAATCTCATCTTTGACCAAAAGAGAGTCATTCTCTCGATCACGCAAGTCCCGAGGGTCCCGAGGTTAAAATGCGATGATCACAAGTCATAAGATGAGGACGGGATCATAATCCCAAATACATAAAATTCCAAGGAATCCGGCGACAACCAACAAATGGTTTGTACGTCAGGAAGACAACTTGGGACATTCCCCCTTATTTTCAAACACATGCACACAAGAAAGCACGCAAGCAAGCACGATTCTTGAAATCTTGGGAGACTTGCTCGGCAAGGCACTTTGGGTGAACGCCAAACGTTCTTCCCAAGGGGTAACTTAACCTCCGAACCCAAGTAAAAACCTTTTTTTCAAAGTTTTGAGGTAATCAAAATGGCGTGGCGACTCCGTTTTTCAAATAACTCGGATGTCTTCAAACTCGCGTGAATCCAACACAAAATTTGGGGCACACATTCACAGTTTGGCGACTCCGCTGGGGATAACCCAAAGGAGAAAAGCTTCTATTTTCAAAACTAAAATCGATACTCGGTATATAGGTGGAAACCACTTACCCTTCCTGTACACTCCCTGACGTGGGAGTTGGGATAACCGGTGGTTTAACAATCCACGTACCAGTATCCCTTTTCGAAAAAAAATATAATTTTGAAAAAATAAAAGAAAGCTTTTCCCTTTGAGCGGGTTAGACTCCCATCGCCGATTTCATTAATCGTGCTTGCTTTCTTTACCATGCATTGCATCATTTGCATCTTGGAATCTGTGCATACTTTGAAACGGGAAACAACCCGAAAAATAGCAAAAGGAGTGGAACCTGAAAAATTGATCCATGCAGTCATACGGCTCAATCCTCCTAGGATTCTGACCATACGACCTCAGTGGCAATTCCACCAGGAAAAATCAGGGTTAATCTGGCAAGTCCTAGCAGCTTGGGGCTACTCAGCTCCACGGCGGCGGGGCTTCCCGAGAAAATTTACGTGCTTATGTGTTGCATTCTCCCCGTCCCGAAAATCATTCCTTTAAAACACATTTATGAAAATCTCTGTTTTAACTTAAAAGGAACAATTTTAGGAGACCGCACACTACGCGCATCTGATATATCCTGTACACTTTTGCACGCACGTCCTTCAAACCCGAGGGTGGTTCAGTGCCGATCCACGGACGGCCTTACGATGCTCCGGCGCGCACGGAATCATCCCAACCTCCCCATGGCGGCCGGTGTCGACCAATGCACGGTCAGGTGTCACACGTTTCAAAACCGTGACTTTTGGTTGGTTTTTGGTCTAGTCCGTGTCATATAGCCCAGTTGCATACCCACGTAAAGGTCAAGCCTTAGCTCATAACGGAAGCCAAGATTTTCGCCCAAGCGAAATTCTGCCAAAATTCCGACAAGGAAAATCGGTGGGATCTTGACTCAGGCATTGACTATTGACCTTGACCCGCACGGAATGCGTAAGAGTCAAGACCGAGTCTTTGCCAAAAAATCAAAAGATCTTTCGCTCAGCGAAGCTACTGCCAAAATTCCGACAAGGAAAAATTGGCAAGATCTTGGCCGGCATTGACTTCGATTTCGACTCACGCTGCGTATGTAACGAAGTTCAATGTGACCTTTGTGTCATCCGGCTTTGCCGCCCGACCCATGCCTATTATTCTCTCGGACATTACCGAAGGTCAGAAACCGTCATTCGCTCAAGCGAAACTCTGTCAAAGATCCGTCAAGGCAGAGAGACGAGACTTTCCCGGTATTGCCTTGACTATAATCCGCATCGCTCGTGCGTTGAAAAGTCCTATGACCCGCTAGACCCGATAGGAGCGTTCTTTACTCTCGGTCGGTGGGATCCGCGTGACCTATAGGACCCTCGCCCGGGGCTGTCCACCTGGGAGGTCGAAATACGGGTGGAATACGAGGGGCTTATAGACGTAGTGACGGAACCCGCGATCCGGGATCTAGAGTAGTTGCGAAAAAGAAGGGCAAACCCCCTTTTCCAACCAAATAGAAATAAATAAAAGACATTGTTTTAAGTAAATTTGAACAATTAATGTAATCATAATTGCATTTTCCTATCTCTGATATCCCTAATCGAGATCTCCTCGGTCCGGTTTTCGATTTTCTATTCCGACTTTTCACGGTCAAAACCTAATCGAGACCTCCTCGGTCCGATTTCCAATTTTCCCATCTCGACCTTTCATGGTCAACTCCCTAATCGAGACCTTTTCGGTCCGATCTCCGATTTTCGATCTTGTCTTTTCAAGGTCTCATCTTTTCCGATCAATTAGGATTAGGAGAAAATGTGTTTTAAGCAAAAGTTAAGCGATAAGTGCATGTTACTTGAGCTTTCAGCCTAAACACTTGTCCCTGAGCCTAAACCTTATCCACCTTCGAGTCTAAACCTCACCCATCTCTAAGTCTAAACCTTGTTTACCCCGAGTCTAAATCTTGCCTACCCCCTAGTCTAAACCTTGCCTATCCCTTTCCCGTAGCGAGAAAGAAGTGGGCTAGAATCTTGGGTCGGTGACTTTTGAGAAAACCTTAGGTTCGGAGTCCGGTTGTCGGCTCGAGAGAGTCGAGAATGGCGATTTGACAGAAAACGACGAGTGGGATGAGTAATCGAGATGACTAGGGAAGAAGAGCTAGCCTTAGCCACGAAAAGAGTCATAAGGTCCATGAGGAACAACAAGCCATGATCATTGATGCGCTCAGTAGCCATAGAGTTCGAGATAGTGGTCGAAGCTTGATGATTCCACGGTAGAAGATGAAACTCCGAGATGCGGCAATTTCGGCTCCTCTATCCTATAACCAATGCCCTCCTCCATCCACATATGATCCCTTGCCAAGGACTACCCCTTTGCGGTCCTTTCCAATGTCCCAAGCCATCGGGGTCCCGATGCCCTCACCTCCTCGAGATAAGACCCGGCTTTGTTCACCACAGCAGAGAGCAAATGCTATAGCTACCCCGATTTCTCGGCCCAGTCATGTTCGGGTCATCATCTTGGAATGGGTCGGTTTACCGCTTCAGCGGCCCAGTCGGAGTTTAGGTCATCATCTTGGAATGGGTCGGTTTGCGGCTTCCCAAGCCCGACAGGTTTGACATGACCCCCGCAAACCAATTTGGATCGGTTCGCTCCTCGGGCTCAAGCTCTGCCCCTCTCCTCCAGGTTAGGAAGTCGAGACAAGGTCAAATGCTCCTCATCCAGTGCACTCAGGCATTACGCAAGTTGCTTACGCTCACCAAGTACGGTATACACATTGTTCTTCCGATCACGTCCCTCGGTGTGGTCAAGACACGTTCGATCCTACTTTTATGGTGCCTCGAACCTCATGTCTTCGACGGTCATTTGGATCGGCGCTCGGTACTCCTGGTATTCAACTATTACGAGCCATATATCCCCGTCTTCGGCAGTTGTCGAGACCCTATGAGGCCCCTTATGAGTCTCGCCACTCCCGATCCTTTGGTTCGTATTCCTATGCTTCAAGTTTGACTTACAAGGAAGGTTATGGTCACGATCACACTTTGAATGCTCGGGCTGTCATCTCTCCCACCGGGGTACTTCCTCTTTTGTGGTTTCATTTGCGATGCCAATCTTGTGGCGGGGTCGTGTGGTCCTAATGCTCCTATTGACTCGTTCGAAGGAATATTGGTAGAGCCAATTAAGAAAATACAGGAAAAGCCTAGCGGTGAAAGTGTCGACAATCGCTCGACTCAAGCCATCTCACCCTACCAATCTCGCGCATCGACCTGAAAGGAGTCGAATCTTGACGCTTACATTGATGATTACATAAAAAGGGTTCGTGCACGGGGAAGCACTTCTGGTTTGAAAATGTCTCGCCGCTATAGACCTTACCCTTCCAACACGGCCGCAACATACGGTAAAGGAAAGAAGGCATTGTGTCTGATGGACGACATCAAGAAGGTACCAATAAATAGTGGTCCTCAGAGACAACGAGAACATTTTGATGATTTTGGGATACCCGTGGGCTTAATCTTCAAGGCTTTAGTAAAGCTAGGCCTCCTGGAGCCCCTTAGAGACTACCATCCAAAGAGCTCAAATGCACTCCTCGACATGAATGAGCATTGCACCTTCCATAGTCATTATGGCCACCTGACCAGAGCAAGCTGTATAGCCTTGAAGAAAGCGGTCCAAGGGTTAATCGAGCGAGGCAAGCTTGAGCGCCCCAATGGACCAAAACCGACCAGGACTACATTCGAGAATGGTGACCAAGTCAATGACCAAGGTTCGGATCAAAGAGCATCAAGAATTTACTTCCAATCTTTGAAGGGTAGAAATGTAGTCAGACGGCGAAGAGTAGCTAGACTAGGGTTTACCTATCCTTAAGCAAGATTAGAAAAGAAAAAAATAGTCTCTCGGTCAACCTTCGTAGGTTCTAGTACTTTTCTCTTTCAAATCAAGTCCTCTACGGACATTGTATTTAATCTTCAATTTTCTATAAAGAGTCTTCTTCTTTTCTTGCTAGACTTAAGACATTATTTGCACACCTACATTACATTTAATGAAATGGTTTTATTTTATATGATCACTTGCATTGCTCAACAAGTAATCTCTCGAAATAATTCACGTTCTGATTAATCGGTGTGAGAAAGTCAACCAATGCTCTCCCTATACACCTTCCTTAGGCCTCCATCAAGCCATACACTTTCCTTGCTTCACAAAAAAGGCCTTCATTAAACCATACACTTTCCCAATCATGCCCCCACCTTCATCTTGACCAAGTCAACGACGGCGGCAACATCAAGGGACAACAGGCCACTCGGCTTCGAAAGATTGACCCAGTGTCGACAACGACCTAGGAGCTTGGCTTAGACCTCAAGGGTATCAAGAAAGTTCAAGCGGGGGCTCGCCTTGGCCCTCGGGTGCTTCAAAAAAAAAAAAAAAAAAAAATGTGGTGCAAAAGAGTAATGCCCGGCTAAGTGAAAATCCCAAAAAAGGGCGGTCTAGGCAAAAACGAGGCTTGCACATAAAAAAAAACGAAAAAAAAAAATCTTAGTGCAAAAAGAGTAATGCCCAGCTAGGCTGAAAATCCCAAAAAAGGGCGGTCTAGGCAAAAAACAGGGTTGCACATAAAAATAAAAGAAAAAAAGAAAAAGAAAATGAGGCCAAGGACCCAGCACCGCCCATCGAAAGCTTGACAGACGGGCAAAATCAAAGCTCGAGAGAATGAAAGTTGTCGATAACAATGGGGCGGTCGAAGCAAAGCCAGAAGCATTTCATAAGCCTGTAGGCACGTGCAAATCCTTTCTCCCCCAATGAAAGAGGAAGCAATCAGAAGCAGCCGTCCAAGAATGACTTGGTCAAGGAATCATCCCGAGGCCCACGCCTCATCATCTCATCCTAGCCTTTTCACTAAAGGAACCACAAAAATCCCATTTTCCAAACACAGTCCGGCCAAGGCCGAACTACGGCGACCTGAGCTCCTCACAACGAGGGGAACGTAGGCAACCAGCAATGGTCCGGTCATAAACATATCCAAATTCCTGAAAACCAGGTCTCATCAAATGACCTCTCCCATAGACACAGTCAAATCCCAGAAAACCCGGTCTCATCAATGACCTCCCTGTACACAAACCTTTCTTTTACACCAGCCAATCTTGATCCGCGGCAGTGGTTGACTTTCTCCTCATGATTAATCAGAATGTTTGTTCATATCGAGATTAATGGTTGAATAACCCGAACATCAATAAAGGGTTTTAAGCAATCTTGTGATCATTGTAAATAAAACAAGTTTTCAGATGTCTTGACAAGTCTTCTCTTTCTACATCTTAGGAAAAATAGTGCTAAACACGATTTTACGTCGGCGAGGCTTCCATACACTTTTACAAACCCTTCTACGCTTATACTCTCTCAAAAGAGTCAAACCCAAAGCGAGTTTTTGCGCCTACATTGAATAAGGCCGTCAAAATAACACAAAAATCGGGATCTATTCCCACTTTTCGAAAAAATATGCCCCTGCATGTATACATTTCTAAAATCTTTTCTTTCACATCTTCTTAAGGTTGACTGATTGACTAAAAAAAAAAAAAAAAAGGGATAGGTTTTCCCTCTTCTGCTACAATTCGCATTAGGGCTGCCTTGGAACTCTTCAAAGTTGGGTCTTTGCCAAGTCATTCCTTTAAGCGGGGCTTAACTTTAGCCATTTTTGGGGTTCGCATCGAGTTCTTCACTAGGTCCCTAGATGGATTCGGTCTTGGTCGAGATTAACCCGGGATCACGTTCGCGGTACCAATCGGATTGGGATTTTTGCTAGGTCACCGGGCGGGGCTTCGCCAAGTCACTTCGCCTACTCGGTTCATTCAACCGGGGCTTTGCCAAATGAAAGGATCTTTCCTTGCTTTAGTAAGACATGGGGCTTTGCAAAAGTTTTTCCTCGGGCCGGGGCTCAGATAAGTTACATCCATCCACTAGAAGAGAGGTTTGGTCACTTCAATATGCGCTTCGGTTATAAAAGCACAGTCGGCATCGGCTTCAAGCGCCGAGTTTAAGAAAAGGACCTTAATCAAGACCCGAGGTTTAAACCCGAGTCTCGGCCCAAGAAGGAATTCTAGTCCACGTAGACAACATCTCGGCAACAACGGCGGTTCGAGTCCGCACCGAGGATATGACCCCACCTGTTTGAAACCCGTCTTAAACAATTCCCAAATACATTCCATATGTACATCCAGACCCAGTCCCTACCATGTTTCCAAGAAAAAAAAATCACCCCTAGGCTCAAGTAACGTGCCAATTGCTAAAAATAACATTTTCTCCCAAAAGCGCCTCAGATTACTTCCGTTATAACGAGATAACGCTAGGCGACGGTTTCCTAATTGTCAAAAATCCAACTTTGGCTACCTCTATCACGCAGTTGAGAAGTATGCTCAAGTTTTCCGAGTTATAGTGCCTCTATCTACTCGATAGTGACGTAAGCTTTAGCTTCCTCGGAGTGACGACCTCCACTAATCGTCAAAACCTCAAGAATCCTAGACATCGTTCCTAAACTGTCTAGATGAAGCTTGAACTACGATCAAGGCTTGATTTCTCCGGGATACGTAGGTAGCCTTTCATAAAAGGTTCAGCCATCCGACCACGTTGGTCACCTTTTCTTTCCCCGTTCCTCGATAGTGCATAAGCTTTTCATAAAAGTCCAATTTTTTGACCACATTGGTCACCCCTTTTGATTTGGCACATTCCTTGTAGGATCGGTTGTTTGACCTCCTAGGAAGGGACCAAATATCTCTTTGTCATTGTCCCAAGAAGGCCAGGTAAGTAATCTCTTTTGGTCACCCAATTCCAACTTTGTGCAATTCCATTCCAGTTCCAAAGGTTACGTAAAGTACGGTTCGAGGCTACCTTTGTCACGCGACAAACCTAGCCTCTTGGCATACAAAGTCGTGCGACATACTTAGCCCATGTGGCTGGGTTTTACAATTTTTGCCCTGTAGGCTCCATTTTTACAATTTTGCCCTGGACTTTTCACTTGGGCCTCCAATTTTCGTTATTTTTTTAACAGAGATAACCTCCTTTTCAGAAAATATCTCTCATCTGTTAAGCAATTAAGCTTTCTTCCCAGTTGCCTCCGTTAGTTCCGTTATAACGGGATAACACTAGGTGACAACCTCCGAATTGTCAGAACTCTAAACTTGTGCTACCTCTATCCGCGAATAGTGACGTATGCCCAAGTCATTTCAACTTGTGCTACCTCTATCCGCGAATAGTGACGTATGCCCAAGTTATTCCAACTTGTGCTAACTCTATCCGTGAATAGTGACGTATGCCCAAGTCATTCCAACTTGTGCTACCTCTATCCGCGAATAGTGACGTATGCCCAAGTCATTCCAACTTGTGCTACCTCTATCCGCGAATAGTGACGTATGCCCAAGTCATTCCAACTTGTGCTACCTCTATCCGCGAATAGTGACGTATGCCCAAGTCATTTCAACTTGTGCTACCTCTATCCGCGAATAGTGACGTATGCCCAAGTCATTCCAACTTGTGCTACCTCTATCCGCGAATAGTGACGTATGCCCAAGTCATTCCAACTTGTGCTACCTCTATCCGCGAATAGTGACGTATGCCCAAGTCATTCCAACTTGTGCTACCTCTATCCGCGAATAGTGACGTATGCCCAAGTCATTCCAACTTGTGCTACCTCTATCCGCAAATAGTGACGTATGCCCGAGTTCATTCCAACTTGTGCTACCTCTATCCGCGAATAGTGACGTATGCCCAAGTCATTCCAACTTGTGCTACCTCTATCCGCGAATAGTGACGTATGCCCAAGTCATTCCAACTTGTGCTACTTCTATCCGCGAATAGTGACGTATGCCCAAGTCATTCCAACTTGTGCTACCTCTATCCGCGAATAGTGACGTATGCCCAAGTCATTTCAACTTGTGCTACTTCTATCCGCGAATAGTGACGTATGCCCAAGTCATTCCAACTTGTGCTACCTCTATCCGCTACCTCATCCGCGAATAGTGACGTACGCTCAATTTTCCCAACTTAAGTTACCTCTATCTCCGTCATAAAAGAGATAGCGCCATAAGCTCTAGCTTCTTCGAGGTGACGGCCTCCGGTAATTGTCAATCGGTGACACCTCCCGAATTGTCAAAATCTCAAGGATCCTAGACATCGTTCCTAACTATCTAGTGATGCTTGAACTACGATCAAGGCTTGATTCCTCCGGGATACGTAGGTAGCCTTTCCTAGAAAGGTCAGCCATCCGACCACTTTGGTCACCCTGTTCCTTCGTCACTCCTCGATGATGAAGTAGTCCATCATAAGAGACTTCGTTATTCGACCACCTTGGTCATTTCTAGCATGTCCCCGAGTAGGATCAATTGCTTGACCTCCTAGGTCATTTTCTATTTTCCCAAGAAGAGACAGTTTTCTCTTCTCCCTTCCTCGGCGGATCTTATTCCGAACTACGGCTGGCTTGATTCCTCCGGGATACGTAGGTAGCCTTCCAAAAGGGTTCACCACTCGACCGTCTCGGTCATCTAATCCGTCTCGGCATTCGCCAGATCGGATCCTTTTCTATCGACAACCCCACTCGCCTTGCAAGTGACGTTGCCGAGGGCTTGTAAGTACCCAAACCTGGCTCATGCCTTCCGGTTAAATTTCCTAGAAGCAATACTTCGATAAGTTTCCCGGTAATTCCCCGGACCTTCCTAGTGTTCCGGAAATGTCCTGGAGCAGTCCAAATTAAAATTAGAGGGTAGGGAGCCTTCCTAATTAAGAAAACACGTTTTTCTTAATTAGGGAGAAGGTTCTAGAATAATGCCACCTTGCATGGTTCTAGAATGCCGAGTCACAATGGATAAGCCCGCACTCTGCATTAGCTCGTCGCCTCAAGCCGCACGGCTTCATTAGCCTTTATCCAGATCGCCTATAAATAGAGGCCTCCTCTACCCATTTTACACACACAAAAATCATCCACCATCACACATAATACGTAAAATACACTCCCAAGAGCTCTTTGGAAGTCCAAGAAGGTGAAGAAGAAAGCCAAGAAGCCACCTCCCTCCTCCTTGAAGATCCAAGATCAAGTCCTCCTCCTAGCTCCGTCCAAAGAAGAAGAGGAAGCCATTGGTAACCTCGCACGCTCTAACCTTGCATCTTAAATTGCTATATGTGATTATATTTGCTCATTGCATTCATACATTGCATTTATCTTGCTTGGGACTTGGTAGTTTATCATAAAGATCATATCTTTATCCCCCTTTCCCCCTTTGCATGCATTAGGTATCCTTTTCCATTAAAAATGTAATCTTTGAATCAAAGGTGCATCCTTTGCACCTAAAAATGTATCTTTTCATTAAAAATGTCATTTTTCATCATACATTCCCCCATGTCCCCATTAATAACCTTGGAGCGGACCGGTGTAAAAGATCCTATCTTTACATCGTTCCTTCCATTAAAGGTTCATGATCTCTTTAGAAAGGAACACCTTGAACCCTATATCTCCGATTATCGCTTAAGAAAGAGTATGAAGCATCTATACGAGCTCGACCGTCTTAAAGCGTAGGATTGATGGGCTAAGGACCCTCCTTTTCTAAAGAACCTCATCTTTGACCAAAAGAGAGTCATTCTCTCGATCACGCAAGTCCCGAGGGTCCCGAGGTTAAAATGCGATGATCACAAGTCATAAGATGAGGACGGGATCATAATCCCAAATACATAAAATTCCAAGGAATCCCGAGCGACAACCAACAAATGGTTTGTACGTCCGGAAGACAACTTGGGACATTCCCCCCCTTATTTTCAAACACATGCACACAAGAAAGCACGCAAGCAAGCACGATTGCGAAATCTTGGGAGACTTGCTCCGGCAAGGCACTTTGGGTGAACGCCAAACGTTCTTCCCAAGGGGTAACTTAACCTCCGAACCCAAGTAAAAACCTTTTTTTTCAAAGTTTTGAGGTAATCAAAATGGCGTGGCGACTCCGTTTTTCAAATAACTCGGATGTCTTCAAACTCGCGTGAATCCAACACAAAATTTGGGGCACACATTCACAAGGTTGTGCAACCCTCTTCATCTTTCCCCGGAGGAAGCACAAGGTATGATCCGTAGTCCCGATCATTTTGACATTTCCGGTCTTCCTGATAGGTTTAGGGGTTTAGGCTTGATTGATGATGCATATTGGGATGCTTTTGCACTTTGCATGTTTGGAACTTTGTTTATGGTTTATTCTTTCGGGATTTGTCACCGGGATTTGCTGGATGTGGTTATACACTGCCGTTTGGGCCGGGATGTTGTGCCCTTGATCTTGGGAGAGACCCTTCATGCTCTCGACCGGTTGGCTACCGGGAGGCGGTATATGCACGGGGGCAGCCCGTTTCTGTTGACCATGTGGCTGATGGAGCGTCTGGGGGTCCTTCGCGAAACTTCTGATGCGGTCAAACCTTGGACTTTTGCCAGGAGAGGGGTTACTGTAGATCTTGATGATCAGGGCTCCTGGGAGTACTGGATGGCTAGTCGCCGTACTGAGGACATCAGGTGGTCGGTGCCGCATTGGCGGGTAGAGACTCGGAGAGTGCTCCAGGATGGTTCTCATGTGGTCATGCTTCCGGGGCTTTCTCAGTCCAGTTTTTATATTTCGGCTCTGGTTCAGAGACAGTTTGGCTTGAAGCAGACTCCTTTAGAGGGCTTTGAGGACATAGCTACCAGGATGGTGGCTTCTGCTTCGATGGATGATCCTTCAGTGTTTCCATTCCTTTCCCGAGCATGGAGGTATGACGTCTTTCCTTCCAGGGTTATCCTCAGGCATCCAGGGCACGTGTTTCTGACCACTTGGTACTTGGATTGGTACGAGAGACATCTGGGGGAGACACATGTGGCTATTTTGAGGAGGCGTGAGGCCATTGTGGGTTTGGAAGACATGACGGTTTCAGAGATGAGGAGGGCCGAGGCGAGGGCAACCCTCATGATAAGAGCGGAGATGTCGTGACTGACTACGAGACTTATGTCAAGAGATAGGAGGGGAGGATTCCCATGTTGCCGGCTCGGTTACAGGAGATGAGAGACGAGGCTAGGGCTACTAAGGCCCTGACAGATGTTGGTTTGATAGATCCTGTCCTTACACCAGAGCTCGGTAGGAGGAAGACTGACATTTTTCCTGTGCAGAGGAAGAAAACCCGAAGAGGAGGAAAGAAGAGAGGAGACGCTAGTACAAGTGGTTTGGAGTGACCATGAGGTCTCTGAGTATCCCTTTCTTGTCATAGCAGACACGTTAGTTTGTTAGGCATTTTAGTTTCTTTTAGCAGGTTGTAGGTTGTAGGAGTGAACCGAGCTTAGACTCATCAAAAAGCTTTTGACTGTAATGAATATGTGAATTGCTTTAGAGTTTTTCAAAACGCCTTCATGGCTTGATCAATGTGTTGATAACAAAGTATGACTTTTATTTGTGTTTTAGACTGAACCATTTCCACCTGCCTACGGTCTCCGTAGTTCGACTCGGTTAATTGTTTTTTTTTTGTTGTGCAACCCTGTTTTTTACCTAGGCCGCCTTTTAGGCTTTTCAACCTAGTTGGGTATTACTCTTTTAGCACTCTTTTTTTTTTTTTTTTTTTTTTTTTTGGTGCAACCCTGTCTTTTACCTAGGCCACCCTTTCGGGTTTTTCAACCTAGTTGGGTATTACTTTTTTAGCACTTTTTTTTTTGTGCAACCCTGTCTTTTACCTAGGCCGCCCTTTCGGTGTTTTTTTTTTTGTTTTTTTGTTTGGTGCAACCCTGTCTTTTACCTAGGCCTCCTTTTCAGCTTTTCAACCTAGTTGGGTATTACTCTTTTAGCACTCTTATTGGGAGATGACTCGGTGTTTCACGCGTAGTATCTGCGCAGCTTGTCGCCATTTACTGGGTGTACAAAAGGGTTTCCGTCGAGGTCTGCAAGTTGCATGGCTCCTCCGGAGAAGATTTTCTGAACGACATATGGTCCGACCCAGACAGGCTCCCATTTGCCAAGCGGGTTGATGCGGACTGGGGGCTTCTCTTTCAAAACGAGGTCACCTTCCCTGATGTCCCGGTGTTTTACTTTCTTATCGAAGGCTCTGGCCATCCTTCCTTGGTAAGCTCGGATATGTTCCATGGCTCTCAATCGGCGTTCATCTAGCAGGGCCAATTCATCATGGCGACTCTGGAGCCATTCGACCTCGTTGATCTGACTTTCCAACAGCACACGGAGTGAGGGGATTTCTAGCTCGATTGGGAGTACGGCTTCCATTCCGTAGGTGAGCAAAC